>JAQQSZ010012825.1:0-11912 GCA_028646595.1 Phalanger gymnotis | reverse complement strand
AGAGGATTGACCTTTGGGCTCAGAGGAAGTATAAGTAGGAAATTTCAGGCATTTTTGCATCACCTCCTAGAATTCCTTTCATTGTTAAGGCCCTAGGAGCACATCCGATCGGCCACTCATTTACCCAGAGCAAAGGACAGGCAATATAGAGGAATGGAGGCTTTTTCAGACATTCAGAAGTCTATGCCTGAGCAGCCAACCAACCTGATGTCCCAAATGGACTCAAGTGTGTGTATGTGAGTGTGTGTATGTGTGTGTGCACTCACAAGGGCCTGTGTGTTCTCAGAGCATTCAAATTAGGTCCCTGAAGATGAAAAGCTCTTCTGATTCCTGTAATTTGCATCAGCCAGATTGTTTTTCCTGCCTTTAATTACTTCCTAATCAGTTTGGGTTTAGTATCCTTCTACCAAGCATCAATAGCCTCCTTCATCACTTTCCCGTGGGGCAAAAAAAGTGACTTTCTCAGTCTTTCCATCTGCAGTTCTCAAGGCCTGCCCAGGGCTGATTGCACAGTTAAACTAGAGCCGAATTTCAGCCTGTAAATACAATGACTCATCAAGTAGCATTCACGGGGAAGTAAAGGGCTCCTTCTCAGGAGAGAGATGATATTTAATTACTATTCCGTGGGCATCTAGGTGGTGCAGTGGATAGAGAGCTGGCCTTAGAGCTAAGAAGTCCTGAGTTTGAATCCTACCTCAGATACTCAGATAACTTACCCTGAACAAGCTACTTGACCTCTGCCTCCATTTCCTCCACTGTCAAATGGGGATAATGCACCAATCTCCCAGGGTTGCTGTGAAGATCAAATGAGATAATATTTGTAAAGCACTTTGCTAACCTTCAAGAGCCATATAAGTGCTAGCTATTATCATGCAGAACTATAGCTTGAGAAACTTACATTTTATTGAGGGAAAACAACATATGCAGAAAATTAAAACAAAATATCTGCAGACTAGATACAAAGTAATTTCACAGTGAGAGGTTGGAGGAGGAGAAAGCATCAGTTAGTCAACAAGCATTTATTAATCCCTCAATGTTTCAGGCACAAGGCTAAACAAGTCAAAACAAAAGAAAAACCCAACATAGAACCTACTTTCAAGAAGCCTACATTCTAATGGAAGAGACTACATGTAGATATCTAGACAGATACAAGATATATAAGGAAGCTATATGAAGGTAATCTGAAAGGAGAAGGTACTAGCAGCTAAGTGGAACTGGAGCTGAATCCTGAAGGAGGTTGAGGTGAGAAGAAAGAAGATTTCAGGCATGAAAGGCAGCCATGGGAGCCCTAGTCACCTCCCCCATTACAGAGGGAGACAGCATTTGTGTGCAAGGAATGCAAGTAAACCAGTTCATGGAAGGCAGTGAAGTATGATATTAGCATCTGGGAGCATCAAGCTATATTTCCAGGAAGAGGTGCACTTCAGTGGTACTCAAAAGCATTCTAAGGATCCGACCAATTAGTTAAGGGGTTCAGCAGGTAGAGTGCTGGCCTTGGAGTCAGGAAGACCTGAATCTGAATCCTGCTTCAGGTGCCAATTAACTGTGGGACCCAGAGCAAGTCATTTATCCTCTCTGAGACTCAATTTCCTCATCTATAAAAGGATAGCCCCCACCTCACATGGTTGTTATGATAATATCTCAGTCAAGTAAGATATTATCTGTGAAGTTCTTCTCAACCATTAAAGTGCTACATAAATATTAGCTATTATTCTTGTTATAAAAAAGAGGTGAGGAAGAATCAGACCTAGGGAGCAGCCTATGTGTGATGCAGTGGGAGAAGACAGAATGCTGTGTAGAGCTAACAGCAAGTAAACCAGTTTGGCTTGACTGTAGAGCATTTGAAGGAGAGTAACACCTGGGGCAGAGAGATGGCACAATGGATAATGCGCTCATCCTGAAGTGAAGAAGACTCATCTTCCTGAGTTCAAATATGGCCTCAAACACTTACCAGCTGTGTGACCCTGGGCAATTCACTTAATCCTGCTTGCCTCAGTTTCCTCATCTGCAAAATGAGCTGGAGAAGGGAAATGGCAAGTCAGTCTAGTATCTTTGCCAAGAAAACCTGAAATGGGGTCCCAAAGAGTTGGGCATGACTGAAATAACTGAATAACTACAAACACGCAATTATCCCAGAAAGGTAGTCTAAAGCTAGATTATGATGGGTTTTTTTTACATTTTTCATTAATTTTGAATTGAAATAAAAAAAGACACACACAAAAAAAATTTCATGTATACAACACAAGAAGATTCAATATAAAATTATGAATTTCCATTTTATACTGTTAAAAAAAACTATAATAAATACTACTCATTTTCAAAGCTACCCTACTTTTCTGTGCTACTTTCTAAGTTTTCTTTTGTCCTCTCCTGTGTACATTTTTTCTCCCTTTCTCCCCACTCGACCCTAGAACAAGCTACCATTAGACACAAATATGTATGGATATGTATGTGTGTGTTTCCGTGTGCGTGTGTGTGTGTGTGTGTGTGTGTGTGTGTGTGTGTAAAGCCATACTATACATGCTTCTATTCATCAGTTCTTTCTCTGAAGATGGATAGAATCTTTCTTCATAGGTCCTTTGTAGTTGATTTGGGTATTTATGATACTCAAAATGAATTAGTCATTCAGAGATGTTCTTATGACAATATTTCTGTTACTGTATATAACATTCTCTTGCTTCTGCTCATTTTACTTTTCATTATTTCATATAAGTCTTTCCATGCTTTTCTAAAATCAACCACTCATCATTTCTTATAGCCCAGCAGTATTTCATCACAATCACATACCATAACTTGTTCAGCCATTCCCAAATTAAATAGCATCCCTTCAATTTCTAGGTCTTTGACACCACAAAGACAGCTGCCATAAATATTTTAGAACTTATAGATTCTTTTCCCTTTTACCTAGTCACCTCAGGAAATTAACTTAATAATGGTATTGCTGGGTCAAAGGATATACACAGTTTTATAACCCTTGGGGTGATTTTGATGGACTTTAAGTAGAGAAGGAGTTGATTTTATCCTAGAGTCAAGCAACTAGAGCTTCTAGAGAAGAGAAATAACATGGTCACAGGATCACAGGATCATACACTTACAGCTGGCAGCAATCTTGGAAGCTGTGCAGTCTTCCCTGTCCCCTCATATGTAAAGGCAATCAGTAAATAAGAAGATCTCCACCCTCCCCCATTTGAATAGGCTTCAGGTGAGGCTCCAGGTGGGGCCAATGAAGGGAGGTCTGATTATTTCTTCGCTCCCAAGTAGGCACAAATCCCAAGCTACTAGGTGCTAAGCCCATGTGGGTGTGAAGCCCCCAGGGTCCTCTAAGGGGAGTTGCTAAGACCAGAGCCAATAATAGGCACCTAAGTTCTGGTCATTCAGATGACATTCTAGTGGATTGGATGATGTCTAATGACTGTATAAAAAGAGGGAGCACAGCTTGCAAAGTGAGATGTATTGGAAGCAGGCGAGGAAGAGCGGCAGAAACAGAGCCAGCAGAAGCCAGAAGTAGAGGAAGTGAAAGCAGCAGGTGCTACTGAGAGCAAGACTGACCCATATGCAGACCAGAGAGTGCTGAGCAAGGACTTGAGGTCAGTGGGTAATCTTCTTATCAGAGGTCCCTAGCATTGGGGGAAGTACAAGTATGATTTGGCTTACTGCCATAATGTTTCTCTGTAACCTCCTGGTTACTATTGTGAGGTGAACTTACTGGGCCTGGCAGGTTTTGGCCAGGATATCAAATTGGGGGCATTGGTCCAAGGGTCTGCTACTTTGGAGTTTGAATAAATGTTTTAATTCCTCTGCCTTCTACTCAGAGAATTCCTTATATCCTGTGATCCTGAACCATTGAGGCACATTCATGATTTTCTTCAAAATCATGAATTCTGCCTTTATGTGATATCATATTACAGGCTTACAGAGGTTTGTGATTTGTGCAAAGTCATAGAGCTAGCATCTGAGGCAGGACTTGAGTTTGGGTGTTCTTCACTCCCAAGTCTAAAACTCTACCCATTGTGTCACATAGGCACCTCAGGCCTACCCTTAAGAAATTTAAATTTGGCAACTGGATGAAGGATGGATTGGAAAGGGTGCAGGGAGACCATTTCAAAGGTTATTGCAATATGTTAGACAAGAGGAACTGAAGTTCTGAACCTGGCTGATTGCAATATGGGTAGAAGGAAAGGGATATATCTAAAAACTATTGTAAAGGCAGAGTGACAAGACTTGGTAACTGATTAAAGAGTTGAAAGAAAGGGAAGATGATGCCAAGATTTCAAACCCTGAGGACTGGGAAAATGATGGTGCCATCAAGAGAAATAGCCAAATTAAGAAGAAGGGATGTAATTCAGACATGTTGACCCTTAGGTATCTTGTGCAGATATCCAAATGATAGTTGGTGATGTCAGACTAGTTCTGAATAGAAGCTAGACCTGGATATGTAGATTTGAGGGTCACATGTACAGAGATGATATTTGAATTCAAAGGAGCTGATGAGATCACTGAGAGAAAGAGCATAGAGAAGGAAGAGAAGTGGCATCCCAGAGCCCTGGGATATATCCATGTGTAAGGGCTGGGAGATGGGTGGTGATCAAACAAAGTAAACTAGGAAGGAGAAGCCCATCATGTAGGAAGATTATCATCATTATCATCAAATATTTATGTTGTGCCTATTATGTGCCAGGCACTGTGCTAAGAGCTTCATACTGATCATCTCATTTGAGCTTCACAACAACCCTGGGAGGTAAATGTTATTTTTATTCTCATTTTACAGACGAAGAAACTGAAGCAAGTTGATTTGCCCAGGATCACGGAGCTAGTAAGTGTCTGAGGCTGGATTTGAATCCAGATCTTCCTGGCTGCAGGCCCAGTGTTACCTATTGTTCACTGTGTTACCTAGAAGGAGAAGAGAGAAGTATTACAAAAACCCAAGAAAGAGGAAGTGTCTAGGATGACACTATAATAGAGTCAAAGAGAGATTAATTAGGATGGGGAATGAGAAAGACCACTGGATTTAACAATTAAGAGATCGCTGGTAATCTTAGAGAGAGCAGTTTTGATTGAAAGATGAAACTAGAAGTCAGTTTGCAAAGGGAATGAGAAGTGAGTTGAACTCAAGAAAGTGGAGGCAACTGAGTATCTCCAGCTCTTTCTAGGAATTTTGTTGTGAATGAGAGAAAAATATTGGGAGATAATTTGAGGGGATGGTAGGCCAAATGGTCTCAAGGATCTTACATGCTTTTGGAGGAAACAATTGTGTAGAAACATCATATAAAGTATTTACAAATTAATTGTTTCCCCAAGGTAAACAATAAGTTAAGGAAACAAAGAGCCTGTTTTAAGAAACCTCCTCTGAGCTGAGCTTTGAAGAAACCAGACATTCCAAGGGGTAGGAGAGCCTTCCTGGCATGGCAGACAGCCTGTGAAAATGAATAGAGAGAGGATATGGAATGTCATTTATAGCAAACAGAAAGCAGACATATTTGGCCAGAAGATAGAAGCAGCAAGGGAATCATGTATAATCAGCCTAGAAAGATAGGTTGGGGTCAGACTATGAAGGGCTTTAATTGTTGTTAGAGGACTCCATAACTATGTGTGAACTGAGAGAGGTTTATAATAACACCACTTTGTACAGAGTGTTCCTAAAGTCTGGACACATGGGCAAAAATGCATGTTTTCAAGAAATGAAATGATTGAAATTTTCAACAACACTTTATTTAATTGGAATATTAACAAATAACATCTTCAACTTCAAATAACATCATATGATTTCATATTCATATTCCAAGAGTGAATGTGCTAAAATTGACGGCAATGTGGAGTTGTTGAGTTATTGCATTGAGTTCACATAAATCACATAAATCTCATCAACCTTTGCATCACAAATGATGGAAATCATATTGAAGATGTTATTTGTTAATATTCCAATTAAATAAAGTATTGTTGAAAATTTTAATTATTTCGTTTCTTGAAAATATGCATTTTTGCCTATGTGTCCAGACTTTAGGAACACCTTGTAGATTGGTAAACGGAGGCATGGTATATTCTTGAATTCATTTATCAAAAAATGGCAAGCTGGAGATACAGTATAAACTTTCAAAAACATGTGCCAACTAACATGGTTCTTTCTCATTATTCTGAAATACTAGGAAGAAGCAGCATTTTCCCTCATATTTGCTATAATTGTCAAAGGAAAAATGTTTCATTCTTTCTCTACTCTTTCTGTACATTATCCCCTGAGGTGATATGTCAGACAATTTCTTCTACAGTCTCCAATATGAATTTCAGTAATGTCAATCAAAACCAGAGAGAAAAGACAGGGGATCATACCAGATCATTCTGCAAGCCGAAAACAAGGTAACTAACAACGTTTATCAATAATCCAAAAAAGAAGAAAAGATATCAGCATTTGAAGGTTAGGCTCACTAGCAGTAATTAATCAAATATAAAAGCTCAGCTTTGTTAGGAACAGGATCATTGTGAATAAGTTGCATCAATCATTTTGTCACCAGCATGGTACCAAAAAAATTCTCCCTTTGTCTTCATGATTATGTAAAATACATGCCTTTTGGAAACCAATCTTTATTAATGAGCCATAAATATAGTCTCTTTAAAGTCCTGCAGTATTTGGGATGAGAGTCTGCTGAAGAAGGATTCAAATTCATGAATAGGCTCTTTAAACCACTCATTAAAGATGGTTTGTGATTAAATCTTGATCATAGCACCATTTATGAGGGGTGTATTGGCACACCTATAAACTCTCACTCTGCCCTATTTCCTGTCTCCAATCACTGAGGCTGATTATGAGAAGAGAAGCTGTAGAACTAAGTTGATGTGGTTTTTTTAAAGAATGAAAAGACAGCAAAGTAATCCCAGAAATGAGTATAACATGGCTGTATTAAATGAAATTGTTTAATAGATGAGTAAGAATGAAGATGCTGCATCAAAAAAACAAATATTTATAAGAATAAGAGGGATTCTGTCCAATTCTGTGGAAGAGTATAATGGGCTTTACATGGATGTTATAAGTCTTTCTCTAGGAAAAAAAAACAGGATTTTTTTTTCCTGCCCTGGTATACTGGAAGAAATGTTCCTCAGTTTCAGCAGAGGGAAATCTTTCCTTCTTCTGATTTAAGGAGAAGTCTCAGGGGTATGTACCACTTTAGCCCTTGGGATTGGGGACCCAATGAGACTGATTCTTCCCCATAGACCAGCCAAATGGACAGACAAGAGTTGATGGATGCCTTGGTAGGATAATTTGAGAGCAACAAGCACATTAAATTTTTATTCATATTCATTTAATTGGTCAGATGTACTATCTAGAGAGAAGCTGGATGGTGTAGCAGATAGAACCAGCTTTGAAGTCAGGATGATCCAGGTTCAGGTTCCACTTCTGACATGCATCATGATTCTGGACATGTCATTTAACTCTCAATGCCCTAAATAACTCTCTAAGGCTCTAAATCTATAGAGAGTATGGACCTGGAGAGGCAGAGGGAGGTTCTTCATTAAGAATTCCTTATAGCAATTAGATGACAGGTCCAGGCCCTACACCTGCCAGATGAACTTTGCAATCAACTCAAGCATAGGATAGGTAAGATATGGTGGAGGAGACTAGGCTACAAAAGGTTCAGAGTCACAACAGTTGAGGAGTCAGAGCTATCACATTGGAGGGGTGCTGAAGAGGAAGAGGATGCTGAAACTTGCTAAGAACATTTTCAAAAAGTGAATTTCCTTTACTTCCTAATTGCATAAGTAAATGCTATCCACCTTCTGAGAGAGAACTGATGAACTAACTCTAAGTGCAAACTGAATTATACCTTTTCACTTTTTTCTTGCTTTTTTGGCAACATGGCTAATATGGAAATATGTTTTGCATGACTTCATGTGTATCACATGATGTGATATTACTTGCCTATTCAATAAGCAGGTGAGGGGTGGAAAGGAGGAAGAGAATTTGGAGAAGGAAAAAAGTTGGGAACTCAAATTTTTAAAAAATGAAGTTAAAAAAACAGATAGATAAAAGAAAAAACCCAAACACACCAAATGATAGGTCTGTTTTTCTTAAATCTTACATGCCAGCCTATGATATTTTTTCACATGGTATCATTTTTACTATCACCATTAATATTTATTGCATACCTACTACGTGTACAACACTGACCTAGGCCTGGGGACACAATGTCGGACATACAATATAAATAGAAAACTAATACAATGGAGCATATTCTACATGCTAAGTAAGACACATGCATAGAAATTACAATGTACAGAACTTCAGAGTGGGCAGGGAGTGATTCCTAGAGGTTGGGACAGTCATGGAAAACTTCATAGAGAAGGTTAGAAAAGTAGGCTCTTCAAGACTAGACTGGGTAAAAGAGGCCATTCTTTGCCTCATTTCTTTTCTAGCCTTAATCACTGAATGGGCACTGCCTCAGTCAAACTTAGACCTGGGAAAAACCTTAGCTAAAAAGGCCAAGGTCTCCCATTGCATCCAGCACCATCTCCTGTAGTCCTGATCTGTATCTTGCCATTGGATCAAAATGCCTCCAGAGGAGAAACTGAGGCTGGTGACATTGCACAGCCCTCCCCCACTTAAATCCCATTCACATGCAAGTCCTAGCACCACCTTCCTGATGTCATACTCCTCTTTGAGAATGAAGGACAAACAACAAGAAGGCACAGACAAGTGAAGAGAGGAGTAGAGGGTGATACTAATCTTGGAGAAAACAGGAACAAATGTGAATAGGTGAGAATACTTTGATGTTTTGAAGAAACGAGTGAATGTATTTGGTTGGAAAGAAGGTTTAAAATAGGAGAGAAGTCAGAGATAATGTGCAAATTAGCTAGCTGGCTTAGTGATTATACAGAAATCCAGACTGATCACTAAAAGTCGGCCAGCTTCCTAATAGGATGAAAGAGCGGTTAGGAGAGTAATCCTATTACTTAATATGGAACAGAGTCTTCATGAGTCAATCCTAATTCAACTAGTGTCCTAGAGCAGATTATTCCATTCTTTTGGGGGTCATAAAGGATCTGGGTTCTCCTGGACAAAAGAGTTCATTTTTTTTTTTACTTTCGGGAACTCACAACAACCACGGACAGGTAGTGGTAAAGTGGATAGAGCACCAGGCCTAGAGTCAGGAAGACCAGAGTTCAAATCTGATCTCAGACACTTTTTATCTATGTGACCCTGGAGATCACTTAACCCTATTCACCTCAGTTTCCTCATCTGTAAAATGAGCTGGAGAAAAAATGGCAAACTACTGCAGTATCTGCGTCGAGAAAACCCCAAAAGGGGGTCACCAAGAGTCAGACAGGACCAAAACAACTGAACAACAACAAACTCACAACAAACTTGTGAGTTAGAGGAATCAAGCTAGGTTTGCATAACTTCCATTTGTGATTACTTTACAAAGGGAACCTAGTTTTCTTTCCTTTTGAAGATGAGTGGATGGGGCTACAGGACTGATCATTTCTCTGAAATTCAGTCTTAGAGAATTGCCTGGAGCACTGAGAGGTTGTGACTTACCCAAGGTTACATAGCCAGTACGTGTCAGAGTTGGGACGTAAACCCAGGTCTTCCTGACTCCATTTTTATCCATTGCTTGATGATGCCTTAATGCAGTGCATTATACAGAAGATGGTTTTTTTAAAAAAAAGTTCTCAGCATAGGCACTCAGCTAGTTTTATCTAAACAGGAAGAAAACATTCAAGAAATCTTGCTTAGTGGCAAGCAATGAAAATGTAGAACATTACTTTTGGTGCCCTAGTTGAGTTATCTGTATGTGTCCTTTTTTAATGTTTTTTTTTTAATTTTTCAGGGGTGCATGCATGTGTGTGTGGGTGTGTGTGTGTCCTTCTTTAAAGACCATCATTTCCATAGTGTGATATACCACACACTATGTGCTCTGTTTCATTTTTCTCTGGTAATTTATTTTAAGATCCCCAGGGGTGACTTTCTTTTTAATTTCTTTTCAAGAAACCCAGGGACCCATGCGGATAGAAGAACAGCTGAATTCCTCCTGCAATTATTGTAAATTTTATGTTGCAAGGTTTGGTAACATTGCTCAAGTGGAGATATTTTAAAATAGGATGCAATTACAGTGTAAACTAGCTGATATTAGAGAGACTCTAATCTCAGTCTTTATAGACAGACAGATTGTCAAGAAACCCCAGGGATTTACCCTGCCAATTATAGAGAGGGTTCCAAAGGCAGAGTGACTGCTCCAGGGCTCTCTCCATGTCCTCCATGCCTCTCTGAGTTCCCGTGCAACAAAGACAAAGTTTGGAAGGCATAACTCAGCCAGTCGTTTCAATTATAGTTTTCAGTGAGCCACATCAAGAACAGAGGCTAAAATCCACTCTTCGCTCTGGCATTTTTATTGCCCTCTTTTAAGTCATTACCGGTAACTGGAATCTGTATACTTCACTGAACTTTTCAAAGCAAGCTCATTTACAGCACATTCAGATTACATATTTGGGAAAATGACTAACCAATTTTGCTAACTTTGTGCATTTTAATTGGCTAGCAATTTCCAAACATGACTGTGGGATAAATAATGATAAGCCACCCCCTGCCAGCATGAAATATAAACCGAATTTCAGTTTGCATATGGAAACATCTCAATTATCATGATTAAATCATTATCAGTCCTCCCAGTCTGGTTTGGGCTTGGATTAAAGGAGCCGTTAACTATGATCACTTTGCCTGTCCTATCACGTTATCTCAAGGACACCTTTCTGGAGGTCTCACATCCTATATTAGTCATATGATTAAGCCTGCAAATACCCCAAGGAGAAGCCAGAGGCCTTAAGAGAAGAGGTCTCTGGCATTCTACTCCTGGGTGACATTCCCATACCAATCCCCAAGGGAGTAGAAGATAGGTATCGCTTCCCAGGCATTGCACCCATGTTCATACATTTGACAAGAATTTATTAAGTCCTTTCTATGTGACAACCACTATGTAGGTAGTAAGGATACAAAGAAAAACAACAGTTCCTACCCTCAAGTAGTATCATTCTGAAGGAGTGGGGGGGTTGAGGTGGGGTTGGGAAACAACATGAATAAATGAAAATACATTTATTAAAAGTTTGTTGCTATCATTCAGTCATTTCAGTTGTATCCAATTTTTTATATCCCCATTTTGGGTTTTCTTGGCAAATATCCTGGAGTGGATTGCCACTTTGTTCTCCAGCTGATTTTACAAATGAGGAAACTGAGGCAAACAGGGTTAAGTAACTTGCCAGGGTCATACAGCTAGTAAGTATCTGAGGGCAGATCTGAACCCAATTCTTCCTGACTCTAGGACTAGCACTCTATCTACTGCATCACCTAGCTATCCCCAGTGCTTGTGAGCTTACTATGTACAAAACTTTGGAGATATGTGTAGAAAAGTAAAGCAATCTCTGACCATAAAGAGTTCATCTTCTAACAGGAGGAGACAATAAAGGAGGTTTCAGCAGCAAGTCAGTTAGAAAGGCAAAGCAGATATTAAAGCATCACTAATGTCATTTCCATTGATGAAACCATAGTCACTTCTCATATTGTGATGGTTCCAAGGACTTGGGCAGGGAGGACTCTCTTTTCTAGATCCTTAGTAGTCTGGATCCTGAAAGCCAGAGTCTTTACCGAAGCAGTTGCCAGATTGCACCTCCATAAGTGGTAATTCCTTGAATAATGACTATGGGTGCTGAGCTGGAAGCAGATTTAGTGATCTAGGGAGTTCTATTGTCCCCAGGGATTTTGGCCTCAGAATCCTGGACTATCTCCATTGGAAGCTTAGGGGAGATATAGGTCAAGATGGTGGTGATGGTGGTTTGACTTACATAGAACCCTACCACCTTCTCTCTCTCTCTCTCTCTCTCTCTCTCTCTCTCTCTCTCTCTCTCTCTCTCTCTCTCTCTCTCTCTCTCTC
>JAQQSZ010012824.1:0-11912 GCA_028646595.1 Phalanger gymnotis | reverse complement strand
TGGTTCAGAGCCATTTTTTCATGGGTTTTTGGAGGGACTTGGTGGGGAGCTCACGCCAGTTACTGCTTTCCAGTCGCCATCTTGGCTCTGCCCCCATGATATGAGATCTTTAAAGGCACCTAATACATTCCTCTTCCTGGGTCCCTAGGCATCAATATGTCAGCTATGAGAGCATTTGTACCAATAAATGCTGCAGAGGTCAGCATGCCTAATGGCAAATGAGATAAGCAGAAAGAAACATATCCCTTGGCATTGGTCAGGTTGTACTCATACAAATGGAAATGACTAATTAAAAAATTTTGTTAGAAAATATTCCAAGAAAACTGAAATATGTCCTCAACTGATTATAATTGTTTTATGATTCTTCATTGCTTAGCGTTTATTCTTTTCTAAGAGTGAATAAAACTACCTGTACCATATTTAATCCATATTTATACTCTCAATATTACTTTTATTTACCTCCCCTTTAGGAGAGAGTAACCCATAGTTCAAAAAGAAACAGAATTTTTCCTTAAGAATCTGAGGTGAAGTTGCCATTGAAGCACCAGGTAGCCTATTATCCCTATTGAGAAACAGTGAATCCCAGAATAATGAACCCCAGGGAAAAAAATCATGATGGCAAGTAAAGGGAAAGGATTAGCTAAAATTGCCAACTTTGGTAGCTTAATCCTAGTTGGCACCTAGCTATCTGACATGCTAGAACACCAAGATATTCCTTTGAAAAAAAATCCTACAATTTGTTCTTTTCCCTTTAAAGTATCATCCTCACATTATTTTTAATTAGTGAAACTCTAGCATATTTCAAGTGAACTTTGCTATAGTTTCACAATTCATTCTATTTGCTTAAACATCCCTTTGCTAACTACCACATACATGTTCTACACATGCTTTTTTGAGAATTCTTTTCTCACTAGAGAGGTGGACTGCCAGAATAAACAAAACTTAACTTTTGAAAGGTGCTTCATTTACTGAGTTTAATGATGATTTTTAGAAATAGCCTTTACTTTTAAAATGGTAGCATGACCATATGTGTCAGATTTTTTTAGATTCCCCTTTCCTTTGTACTATGTGTGTAACTGCACAAGCTAAATCAGAGTCACAGTATGTCAGAGTTAAAAGGGGAACTCAGAGACCTTCTAGTCCTACCCATCTGGGAAAATAATACCTTCTTGCCTCATATCACACAAGTAATCATTTAGTTTTTGCTTAAAGACCTTTAATGAAGGGGAACCTACGACCTCCTGAAGGAGACCATTCCAATTTGGAGTAGCTCTAATATTAAGATTTTTTTTTACCTTATATCTTTCTACTTTCCTGAATATTGCTAGTGCAGGGAAAATGATTTTTCTTCTTGGGTTCAAGCTGCTTTCCTTGTCACTATTCCTTAAAGTGAAAAGGGTACCCCAAGCCAAATTAGTAAGATAAGACCCCTTAACTTCAAATTTAATCACACACACACACACACACACAAAACCACTAATTGTGAATAGTGAGTAAATCCAATTAACTAAAAGACAGCATACAGAAATCAGAGAAATTCTAAAGATGATAATATATCAGGAAATAAATAAAAATGAATGAACTCTTCCACTGCGAAAAAAAGTATCTCATCTCAACCAAGAGAAAGTCCCTGATCATATCAGAGGTAAAATTCCCCAGAGTCTCATAAGGAGGTAAAATCTCTCAGGAAAATGTTCAGATTATAGATCCTCTAGATTTATGTTATTATTGTTTAGTCATTTCTCAGTCATGTCCAACTCTTCATGACCCATTTGAGTTTTTCTTGGCAAGGATAATGAAGTGATTTACTATTTCCTTCTCCAGCTCATATTACATATGAAGAAACTGAGGCAAACAGAGATTAATGATTTGCCTAAAGTCACACAGCTACATGTCTCAGGTCAGATTCAAGTTCATGAAGATGAGTATTCCTGGTTTCAAGCCCACTGCTCCAATCCACTGTACCACCTAGCTGCTAGATTTATGCGGCTTTCCTAGATTAAATTTTCTTTTTTCTTTCTGGATTTGTGGAACATATGGCTTCTCTTGAAGTAAAAAGGAAGAATAATGTTGCTCCTCTTATAAATGTTAATATCAACTCTACCTCTCATGTAGACCTATGGTATTGAGTTATCATTCCACCACTGAAGATTTACATAAATCCTCAAGACCCGATCCTATAGCTACATGTAAAATATATCAATATGTCAACTTTTCCCCTAATTTACTTGGTAAAAACAGAAATAAAGGTAGTTTTAGGTGATCTCTTTTTAATGAAACTCTGTTGGTTCTTTTTGATCATCATTTTCTTTTTAGATATTCACTAACCATCTCTTTTTCTTTATTTATACATGCCAGAATTTTACTAAGATCCAGTCTAGTTCACTGGCCTACAGTTTTCAGACTCTAATCTCTTCACTTTTTTGGAAAATTGGGATAATATTTGCCTTTAGATTTAGATTGATAAAGACATTTTGAAATAGATTATCTAGTGCAACTCTGTAGTTTATCAATGTTGAAACTTGATTTTGCAACGTCAATTAATGTAGCAAAACTCAGGTTCCAATGTACATCTTCTCATAACTTACCTGTGCTCAATTATATTGAACTCTCTACTAAGCAGTTTGTTTTATTAAATAGATATATCTTTTTTTAAAAAAAAGAATTAGTATTTGAGAACACAAACCTCTTTCTGATGTGCATAACTTTACTAATAACCTACTAAGAAAGAAGGAAGGAATAGAGTGGGGGGAAAAAGATGTGCAGGTAAAGAGCTTTATTAGCATTTTTTCAATCTTATTGGCTTTTAGAACAGTAACATTTTCTTCATAAAAATTTGGAACATAGTGTTTCTTCCTTTCCACAGAAGAAAAACATTTTCTTACTTAGAACAGAATGCTTTCAAATGTTCAACCTGTCAAAAAAATCAAACAAAAAAACAATACCTAGGGGAAGGGGTTTCAACAACCTGGCTAGCAGCTTTTGTGGGGGTGCAAGATCCACCCGCAGCCAGCACCAAAAAGCTGCCAGCACCCAGAAAGCCCAGGTTCTTTTGATCTGCCTTAATAAGGAGAGCAAGGTGAAGGGGTTGGCAAGCTTACTTTAATTCAGCACACAAATATCATTCACTTAGTTCAGGGGAAAGAGCCAGCACCCTGAACTTCAGAGCAAAATACAAGCAAATTACAAACATCAACAGACAGACCTTGTCTGATTCAAATCCCAATGCATAGTTACCAGAGTTCAACAAACCCTCAGCATCCAGGTTTATAAGCTGGAGGGCTCCTTAGCTACAGCTACCCAGAGTCTCATCATCAACACCATTTTGAGAGCCTTTAAACAAATTACAAACAGACAGACCCAATAGGATTCATAGTTATCAGTACCAACATCTGGGTTTCAAAGCTGGGGGCAGTTTGCAGCTTGCCCAGAGTCTCAACACTCCTTCCATGAGTATGCCCCAAAAATCAAATGCCAAGCTCTCCCCAGTTATACCCAGTTTGGAACCCTGAAGGCTTTGACCTCACCCAGTCTGGGTCTGGGAAAGTTCTCCATCCCCAGGATCATATCATATACAAATAAATGACTCCTACTTGTCTCAGTGCTGAGAAATACTCCAAGACAAAAAGACCCTACTTTATCTGCCCCCTTCAAACAAAGGCCAGAATCATTAAAGGCACTTAAGAGAAGAAAAGCAAAATATCCCACCTTAATTACTGTTACATAATAATGTTAATGTTACACCTAATAGGGGTTTGGGCCTGGGGCTTAGCACTTAGCAAGATTCAATGAAATAGCTGAATTACCCAAAGCAAACAAAAGCCAAACTCTTCAAGGGCACTTGTTGAACTAAGTGCTAAGGAGCCCATTTTGCTTAACAACACAGAAGGCCCACCTGAGACCTCACAGATTCTCTGTCAATCAAATGACCTTTCTATACTGACTGTTTTATAGCTCACTTATTTCTCCATGCCCATTTCTGCTGAATGCCACTTCCGATTATCATGGATTCTCACTCATAGCCACTAAACCTTTGTAAAAGTTGCTCTAGATTGCAAGGGTGTGGATGAGCTGGACTGTGGCTTCATGTGGCGGGTTGGCTTCTCATACTGGGCTTCATTTGGAACTTGGGTTTGAATGACAAATGGCTGACATAGCAAATGCTACTGAGTTTTACTCTTTTTTCTACCTGAGCTCATAATTCATTGGACTTAATGAAATTATACTTTTTGCGAAATTCATTGAAACCTGAGAAACTTCACCTTGATATTTCCACAATTTGTCAATGTGTTACCAAGATTTTATATCATTCCATGGGACCCTAAAATTTCATTTGAAAAGACATTTTTTAAAAATACCGTTGTGTGGTTGGTGGTGGTATGTTGGGTTTTTTTAAATGGTTGTGGGTGTCAATGTTAGATAAATGTAAACATAGATCTAATATGTGTTATGTCAGAAATAAGAACACAAATATCAATTTTATATTTTAGCAATTAGAAGTTCCACATATTAAGATAAAATAAGAATGTGCAGTTATACAGTTAGGTGAATAATATATGTGGAAAATAAAAGCCATCTTCCTTTTACCTCTGCATAATGACTAAGTCTCACTAAGTTTGTATCTCAAATAAGGAATGAAATAAAATACATTAAGTTATTTGCCCATAATCATTAAAAACTTGTACTACATTTGACTGAAGTTAAACTCTATTTTGAAACATCTGCATATTTTAAAATACAGATGTGAATCTGATTTAGGGAAGACATTTGAAAATGGTGGCATTTTCCCTGTTTAGATCAGTATCCCATAAACTAAAACTCTGATTTAGCTATAATCGCCTTACAATAAAAACAAAACAAAACAAAACAAAAACTTGCAGGCAGAAGGTAACAATAGTTATATAGGTTTAAAAAGTTTCCAGTTTATATTATCAAATAAACTTCTTGCAAATAGTCACCAGGGGCACCGGCTTACATTTAATATATGCTGCCACCTAGTGCAGGGATTGGACAACAAATACTTCACTATAGATCACTGACTAGCTGGAGCCCACATTGTATTTCTTTCTTTCCAAGAAAATGAAATTTTAGGTTGGAAACCCTGTCGTTAATCAGTTTCCAACTATATGAATAGAAACATGGTATCTCAAAGTCTG
The DNA here is from genome assembly GCA_028646595.1 of Phalanger gymnotis. Lineage (NCBI taxonomy): Eukaryota > Metazoa > Chordata > Mammalia > Diprotodontia > Phalangeridae > Phalanger > Phalanger gymnotis. The sequence continues at coordinate 6,756 of JAQQSZ010012824.1, read as the reverse complement.
AAGAGACCTTAGAGATCACCTTCATCTAACCTTCTTAAAGCCCAATTCTCCTTTACAGTATCTTTAGCGAGTAGCCCTCTGGTATAACTATAAATGCCCTCAGAGATGACAAACTCACTATTTATATCACCATGCCTTTAACATTAGAACAGTTATAATTTTAAGAATTTCTTTGTTATGTAAATCTGTATTTTCCAACTACTGGTTCTAGTTTTGTTTTCCATGGTCAAGCACAGTAAGAATAGTACTTTATTCATATGGCAACACTTAACAAATATGAAAGCAGTAATCATAAACCACCCAAGTAGTCTTACTACAACATAAATTCCCCATTTCTTTTAGCTAACTATATTAAGTGAATCTGACACATCTTCCCAACCTGATCTCCTTCCTTTGGTTACTCCTCAGCTAATATATTGTCCTTCTAAAATCTGATGTCAAGAACGAAAAAGTGAAAAGCAGTTTACATATTTTGATTACCAGAACTTTTTCCACATATGGGTTCTTTTTTGAAGAATGTATATTAAAACCTTCAAATTATAAATTATAGTGTAGCCAAAGTATAAGACAAAGCTAAATGTGGTGAAATCTCACTAATTCAAATTAACTGGAAAGAAGCCCAGTTTGAATTAGTGAAAATTACAAGTTACATAGCCTTTTGAAGAAATACAGTTTTATTGTTTTCACATAATAGTTATGTGGCTTAGCACATTTACATGTAAGTACGCACTTTAAAGTTCTCAAAGGTGATTACTGATATATTTAAGAAAAAAAAAGTATGCTCTTAAATATTTTAAATATCCTTCCAGAAATTATATTTGCACTTAGCAAATATAAAGTTCAGCCTAACTCCAACCTGAATTGCTCTAAATTCCAAATTTTGGAATTAAATACACGCAGATATATGTATATAAACATGCATATATACATTTATTATCTATTTACTGTTTTTATTGATCTTCTGATAATAATTTTGAAAAAGAAAACAGATTGGAACACTCATAGGACTATCAACCAAGATTCTTACTCTTTTCCCACCCACGACTCATATCTACTTTCAACTTAGTGAGAATTTCATTTTATGATTATTGGTATACTGTTCAATAACTTGGAAAGAGACAGTGGGCTGACCATGCATCAAGAATGAGATATTTAAAAAAAAGCAGTGAAGCCTTGAGTGGCTTCCTAAAAATCTGGCAATCCTAAAAATCTTAAATGGTGGAAAGAAAAGTCTCGCTTGCATTTTAGGTTGGTTGGTTATTATCCTTTGTTCTTGAAGAGGACCAAAATGGCATCACTATGCTACAGTAAAGTTACAGCAGGTTCTCTGTGGTTGATCAGAGCAAATAGGAGCTTGGAATGTTCCCTACCACAGGTAGGGCACAAATAGTCCATGTGAACATTTGGGGTGGATTCTCTAAAATTGTGCATTTCACATTTCTTTTGAGCTGCTTCAATTCTGCTTTACTCATAGAGCACAGCACCTTCTCTGATGTGAGCATGCTGTGCTGAGCAGACCTGTGCCAGTGTCTCCCATATCACATAATCAATTCCAAAGTTCTTAAGAGAGACTATCTTGGGTTGACTTTCTATCAAATATCTCTATCTAGGGAAATCTTTATGGACAAGGACTGAGACGAAAATCTGAGGATGAGAATGTATACTGTCTAAATAAGGCAAGTACTTTCAACTAACAGGTATTATTTATAACCAAGTGATTTTCCAATAATAACTCTTTTCCACCTCCAGGTAGAATCTAAAAAAAGCAAGGGAATGTTAGGTAGAATGACGAAGTAGAGAGAATGAAGGCCCAGGTAGGTCATCCAATGTTTTATGTCAGAAATTGTACTGTTTCTCTGTCAGTAACCACTTCTTTGATAGGAAATTTTTAATATGATCACACATAAACCTTGGGAGTAGTTTTTACCCTTTGTATTTTCTGGTTCTCAATCTTCCTTCTTTCTCTCTTGCTGTGTCCTATCTCTTTGCCAATTTTTTTAGGCATTTGCCTGATCCATTGTTTTTCTGTTTGCACTCTTTACATGTGTCAATATTTTTTCAATCTTTATCATTTTATTAATCGACTTATCTCTCTTTACCCAATCTCACCACAGAAATCACTCTAAGATGTACTCACTAAGTCCATCCACAAACAATCCTAGACTCTCATAGTTTAAAATCAATTCATGTCTTTGTATAGGAAACAAAACCATAAAAATATAATAAAATCTCATTTAGTCTCAGCATCTATGAGATCTAGTGATTCTGTAGGTATGGCTTCCCAAGCTACACCTTTTAAACTCCTCCTTTACCAAGATACTCATGCTCATATTTCTAGCTATGTGTCAGGGAGAAGATATTGTTATCCAGTTAGTGAGTGGAATTGATCTATATTATCTTTTTTTCTCATAACTTACTTGTTTTTCTGCTCTTCATGTTTTTATTGTGATTAATTGAATCTTGCTTCTCTCAGTAATCCAGGCTCAAAGTGCTGGTCGTATTTAACTTCTCTATATTATTAATATTTGCATCTAATCAGGTATGACCTGTAAAAATCCTTTCCATTTACATGCCCAGTTCAATTGTCACTTCCTCCATGTGGCTCTTTTTATTTTCCACAAGGTTTACACAATATTTCATTAGGCTTACACTCTCATTGTTCATGACTCTTTGCCTTGTAGAACTTAACTTCTATCTATCATTTAATATCATTATTTGCATGAATGTTTCCTCTTGCCTGAAGCATTGTAAGATCATTAGAGGCATGTCATTGTGAATAGACCACCAGACTTAGAGTCGGGAAGACTTGACTTTGGACTTTGCCAGAGACACTTATTAGCCTTTATGATCCTGGGCAAGTTACTTAGCCTCTCTCAGTCCCAGTTTTTTCATCTGTAAAAGGGAGATAATTGTAGTGTCTACCTATCAGGGTCATTGTAAGCATTAAATGCAATAATATGATTAAAGTAATGTGAAAATCTCAAAGTCCTATATACATGTTATCTACTTATTATGTATGAGAGCAGGGACCATATCCCATTCATATCATCTTACCTTCCAGTAGTAATCACAGTGCTTTACATATAGTAAATGCTCAAAAGTGCTTTTAAGTTAAATTTAATTGAAGTATATGAAAATAAAATCTGACTTAAGAAAATATTGAAATCCATGTTTCATATTATTCTACAAAAGCTTTTTTTGCTCTTATATACTAAAGAGTAAGCATTTTCCTTAGTACTTTTAATAATCAAACACATTAAATAATTCTCTAAATGTCATACAACTCACATTCTTCTTCCTATTCAATTTGAATTTCAATTAATTATCTAGTCTGTCTGTCCAACTTTATGTTATGTAAGTGATGGAACAACTCTGTGAACAGTGCTTTGAAATGAGATTGATAATTATCATTGTCTGAGGAAGCTTTATGATAGGTTCATCAGTAGCAGGCTGACCACAAGATTATGGATTCTTTTTTCATTTCAATCCTTCTTCTCTTCTTGAAGTAATTTCCTTAAAGAGTTTGAATCTCATTTTCTATTACATGTTTTGTTTTCTAAAGGATATTTGAAGTCTGTTGGCACTCCCTATTTCAAGAGAGAATACCCGGTGGACTGAAGTCTAGTAGCCTAAAGGTAATGGAGTGAAACACTGGAAAGAATATGGGGTATGAAGAGAGAATACAGGAGTTCCTTCTTCTTCCATTTAATAATCACATACACTCATACAGTGAGTGAAAGTTTGAAAGTACTTTTATGCATTATCCCATGTGATCTCCCCAAGAACCATGTGAAGTAGATAAAATAAGAGTTCCTTATGGCCTATTTTATGATTCAGGAAACTGAATATCATAAAGTTCAAGTGATATGTCTGGAGTCACACAGAAATGTTTTTGTCAACAATGTGATCTTTATGTACTGAAAACTTCACAGCTTGCCTCTTTCTCCTTGCCCATTTCTGCCTGACACTTATCGCAAGTCATGTTTAGATACAGGTCTTCCTGCCCTGCATCCTGTCTTCTATTGATTATACTACATTATCTTTTTCTTGATATTTCCATCACCTGAGCAAGTCATTTAATCTCACTCACCTTGTTTCTTTTTTTAATTAAATAAAAATTAATTTTCAATTAGCCAGCACTTTTTTTTCTCCTACCCTTGTCTTTCCCATCCCCAACTGAAAAAAAAGAAAGGCAAAACTTGTGTATCAAATATGCACAGTCAACCAAATCTAAATCTTGAGTTGCCATGTCTAATAGAGATATCTCATTCATGATCTTCTAACCACATTTACACAATGGCAAAAATGATAGCATCTGTACTGTAGAGCTCAGAAGTTTATTTTAAGGAATAAAGGATATTTTATATGTAAGCTATGTAAGCTATAAAGCTTACACAAATGTAGACTAAGTTATCACATAGGTGACTATTACTTTTCCATTGAACTGGATGTCTTAAGATCAACATGTCTACAACTGAACTTATTATCTTTCTCCCATAAAGCATCCCATTTTCCACCATCCTCCCAGTTTCCCAGGATGCCAGTCTAGGTGTCTTTCTTGACTTCTCACTCTCTCACCATCATAATCAGTCTGTTGACAATTCTTGTCAATTTTTTCTTCACATCTTTCCTGTGTCTAACCTCTACTCTGCCACTATCACAACGCTCATACCTGGACTACATGCTTCTGGCTCATCTCACTATATCAAGTCTCTTTCTGCCCCAGAATGCTCACATTCCATTCCTATCAGTCCAATTGCCAAATTGATCTTCCTAAAACACAAGTCTGTCCATATTTCCCTTTTTCCACCATTTAGTACCGCTGGGTACCCATCATTTTCAGGATGAATATAAAAATCTTTTTGACTTACAAAAATCTGACCCCTCCCTACATTGCCAGTATTCTTGTGCTTTATACTACACACTCCAGTTCCTTGGTACTCTTCCAGTGATATTGCCCTCCTACCAGTGATAATATTACCAGTGATGTTCCTCCTACAAGAAAATCCATCTCTAAATACTGAGCTTTTTTGTTGTCTGTCCCCCATGCCTAGAATGCTCTGCTTCCTCATCAATACTTCCTAGTTCTCCTGACTTTCTTCTGATCTTAGCTAAAGGTCCACTATTTGTAAGATGCCTTTTCAGATTCCACTTAATACTAGTGCTTTCCTTCTGGAAATTACCTCAATATATCAGGTTGATACATAATTGTTTTCATATTGTCTCCCCCATTAGAATGTCAGTTACTCCTCAGAGGTAGGGACTTTTCTTTTTGTTTGTTGTTTGTGTTACAAAGTAACCTCAGAACTTAGCACAGTGCCTGAACATAGTAACTGCTTAATAAATGTTAATTGACAAAATTTACTTAGAGAAAGTCTTTCTTAAGAGAATTTCCAAATGCTTAACCAACTTCACAAAATATCCAAAATTGCTGGCAGGTAAGTATCATTAATCTAGTGTTATTACATTCATATGGTCATATATTTACTTCTGACATTGCCATTGTAAGAGTTAAGAAATTTAATTGCATTTCTTCAGTAGCTATATTGCATAAGAAAGTTGGAGTGGAGTTAAATTTTATAGAAACCCGTTTCCTAGCTCAGCATTTATTCTCATACTCATCCTTGATAGAGGTATTGGTCCCCTGTTCATTTTCTCCAATACTGGATAACAAAATTGATATAACCCCAGTCCCAAAGCCCAGTGGTATGAGATGATGATGATGACAAGGAGAGTGTGGAACTATAAGGAGAGAGTCCCATACCAGTGTAACTGGGGTTACAGTAACATTCACCTGTTATTTTGTTTTGTAAAGCATATATGTCTCGGTGTGCTGGACATATATAGATAGATATATATATATATATATATATATATACACACATATATATACATATATACATATATATACATATACACATATACATATACATATATATATACATATAAATATATACATATATACACACATATATATACACACACATATACATATATATGCACACACACATATATGTACACATATATGTATATATACATATATATCATATCATCAGAACAAATCTGCATGATAGGTGCTATTAACCTTTTAACACCGAGAAAACTGAGGTTGACAAGGGTTAAGTGTTTTGTAGTACAGTGAGTAGGTAGGATTGAAAACAAGTCTTTCTCACTTGAGCCCAGTGATATATATTTCATTTATTAGCCGGCGTCTGTCTCATAGAGGGGAGCAGCCCCGAGCTCAAGAATCTAGGGCTTCTTATATGTGAGCCTTGAGCAGGTGCAAGCAAGCCGTTACAGAAGCAGAGTACTGTGAGCATGGCTAGGCAGAGTATTGTAAGCATGTCTAGGCTTGCCCATCAGGGGCCACATGGGGTATTTGTTGCAGGTAGCTAAGTTGGATCTGGGGTCACAGAGCTCCAGTAAGTGGAGTGTTATGGCACGCCCTTTGAGTAAGAGGTCTGCATGCCCCTGAGCAAGGGGCTGCACGCCAGGGTGCACACCCCAGCACAAGGGGGGGGGTGCTGCATGCCTCAGAGCAAGGGGCATTTCACTCCCCCCTTTTCATGACCACCCTACACAGGGGACTCATCAGAGGCCAAAGGGGCATAGGACATACGTAAGGCAAAGAGCCTGATGGCTTGGAAGTGTTCCTGAACATACTTGGTCAAGCAGCTGACTAGGCCATACACGATCCTTGTTCCACCCCATCCCTAGCAGGGAGCAAAGATCAAAATACAGAAGGGGCTGCCCATA
>JAQQSZ010012823.1:0-11912 GCA_028646595.1 Phalanger gymnotis | reverse complement strand
TGCATGCAACTAGAAAATAAGATACACAGGCAGTGGGGCATAGAAATTTATCTTACCCTGCAAGAAAGGAAGGGAAAAGGGGATGGGAGGGGAGTGGGGTGACAGAAGGGAGGGCAGACTGGGGAACAGGGCAACCAGAATATATGCCATCTGGGAGTGGGGGGAGGGTAGAAATGGGGAGAAAATTTCAACTCATACTCTTGTGAAATCAATGCTGAAAACTAAATATATTAAATAAATTAATTTTTTTTTAAAAAAAAGAACAAGAAAACACATTTCTTGCAATCGTGGAGCTTCCAACCACATCACAAATTTGATACCATTACCAAGTAACATGAGATTTAAATAATAGACAGGAAAAAAGCTATCAGAGATAAATGGACTGAGAAAACCCTGAAAGGTATAGTCATGAAATTCTTTGCAGAAGAGAAGGGACATAAGATGGACTCTGGACAAAGAATTGGATTTGGAAAACTGGAAAGGAGGGAAGGGTGCATTTTAAACAGAAGGTACAGCAATGATCAAAAAGCACTAAAAAAATTATCAAGATGTGTTCAGAGGGTAATGAATATGTAAGTCAAGTTAGGAGGACATTTATGTTGAAAATCTGGAGAGTTAGTCTAGGGATAAATAGTAAAGGTTTTAAATGCCAATGACAGGATTTGTGCCTTTATTCTGCAGCTACGTAGGAGCTATTGAAAGTTCTCAAATAGGAGAATGACATGATGAATTCAACATTTTAAGGTTTAGGCCATGTGACATGAAATCCATCTCATGTTAGCAATGTCCTTTTGGCAATGGGAGTGGAAAGGGAATACAAGAGATGTTATAAAAGAAGCATCGAGTAGGATGAAATGGTTTTTATTGTTGTTCAGTCATTCTCAATTATGTCTGACACTTTGTCACTCCATTCTGGGGTTTACTTGGCAAAGATACAAAAGTGGTTTGCTATTTCCTTCTCCAGATCATTTTACAGATAAGGAAACTGAGGCAAACAGGGTTAAGTGGCTTACTCAGGGTCACGCAGCTAGTAAGTGTCTGGGGCCAGATTTGAACTCATGAAGATGAGCCTTCCTGACTCCAGGCCAGGTACTCTATCCATTATGCACCCTATCTGCCCAATGAAATGTTACCTCTTTCCTATCTACCACCCAGTATAGCACTTGATACAAAGGCCAAGTTCTTAAAGATTTATGTGTGTAATTTTAATTTATTTCTAAATCCTCTGCCACAGGAAACATTCATTATAATCAAACAGGCTTTCTTGCTTTGCATTTCCAGTCTCTCCAATTTTGTTCACGTTGCTCCCCCACCTGAAGTTCTCTGTACTTAAAGTCTATCTATTCAAGAACTACCTTAAACCTCACTTCTTTTTTGTAGCTTTCTCTGACTGTGCCCATTGGAAGGAGGCACTTATTTTTATGAACTTCCTCAGTACTTACTGCCTGCATCCTTCAGAGGGCACTCATTTTCTGCCTTGTGTTGTAGCTCTGGCGTCCATGTCATTTCCACCTCCTCTTAACTACATTATTATGTGCCTAGAGGGTATAGTCAACCTTTTATAACTGTATATCTCTCTCACTATAGTAGTAGTAATAAGAAGCTATATAAATGTGTGTAAATTTGATCTGCGTAGCAACTCTTTGAGTAAGGAAAATATTATTAATCAAAGTGAACATTCCTCAAAAAATATTTAATAAATGAATAAGTGCTGGGAAGTGGGAGAAAAGATGGATAAATTAAACTGTAATTGGAGATAGAAGCACCAATGTCAAGTTTTAAGATCTTGGAAGTGGACCATTGCCTTGTAATAAAGAATTCCAGAGTATGGCTGGGTTGGTGGAATGGAGATGGGCACTGGAATTTGGGAAAAAGAGGAATAGTGAAAGCAGACCATCAGCTGGGTTCCAAATACGGATGTAGAAGTTGCCAAAGTTGAATATCTTTTTTATTTATAAAATGAGAGAGTTAAACCCAATGATCTCAAAGATTCCTTTCAAGTGCAACATTCCCCGATTCTCTCAGAACCTTAAATTTACCTTATGTAGTATTTTGTTAGACTTAGTTTCCCCTTTCGTATCTTGGTGAATTGTTAGAAAATTAACTCTTGGATATCTACAGCAGCAGCAGAGGCAGATAGATGGTAGAATGGGAAGTGTTGGATCTGGAATCTCAAAAACCCTAGTTCACATCATGCCACAAACAATTATTGTCTGTGTGACCATGCACAAGTCACTTCACTACTCTTATCCTCCGTTTCCTCATATGTAAACTAAGGATAGCCATAGAACCTACCTCACAGGGTCATTGTTAGAATCAAATGTAAAGATAATATATGTAAATGTTTAAAATGCTATAGAAATAGTAGCTACTATTATTAAAAAACAAAACCCCTCTCCTTCACTACCAGATTCTCTTATGGAATGAGCACTGAATCTGGAGTCCAAGAACTTGCATTCCAATCCTGAGTTAACTGAATTTTTGGAAAATTTTGAATTATTTTCAAGGAGAAAAGGAGACAGTACAGTGTGAGCTACTCAGATGACCTTCAGTCCCAGTGGAAGCAAGGGTTTATTTTGACGAGAATCAGATTTTTTTTTTTGTAGACAGTGGCCATACAGAGTAGAATACAGAAGAAATGGCCTGCCTTGTAAATACGGGCAAAGGGCCAGATGTCACAACGTGATTTCCTATGTTCTCAGAAGCAGGTCATCGTTTTAAACCTTGTATATGCTTAGATGATGGGTCACTGATTTTCAGACCAGCCACTGATAAGATTGTTCTTATTCTCAGTGGGCGAAAGGAGCAGCCTGGATTGTCCACAACCTTTTCCCGGGAGCAGAAGAGGATTTCTCTATGTACTACATTCATTCTCCATTTTTACCAGTTTAACAGTGTTTTCCTACTGCCTGGAGATAAGGAAGTGCAATCAATGACTGTCACCACAGCCATTCCTTCTAGAAGCGATGAATTATAGTAGAAAGTCAGTGGTCTTGGCGATAGAGTTAGAAAGCAGTGGACTTGAGTTCAAATCCTTGGTTTGTCATGTATTAGCTGAATGCCCTTATGGAAGTCATTTCACCTGCCTCATTCTCAATTTCCTCATTTGCAAAAAAGAGAAAGTTGGACAGAGGTTAAAGCAGATTATGCCTAAGGTCTCTTTTAGTTCTAACACTCTATGAGTCTGCGATTCCCTAGTTGTACCTGGGAGGTCACAAAGGGAGTCTTTTCACGGGTGCTTAGATTCTCTCCTTGATTAATAATAATAATAGTCAACATTTATCCACTAATTACTATGTGCCCAGCACCGTGTATCACCTTTGGTTATCACAACAACCCTGAGAGGTGGGTGCTGTTATTATCCCCATTTCGCAGATGAGGGAACTGAGGCAAATGATGGTTAAGCGACCTGCCAAGGATCACAAAGCTAGTAAGTGCCTGAGGTCAGATTTGAACTCAGGTATTCCTGGCTCCAGGCCCAGTTAGCTACATAACTAATATTTATATAGAACTTATTATGTGCTGGGCACATAAAGCTAAGCACTTTACAATTATCTCATTAGTTCCTCACAATTCTGGGAAGCATGTGCTATTATTAACCCCATTTTACAGATAGGGAAACTGAGACAAACAGGGTTTAAATGGCTTGCCCAGGGTCACACAGCTAATAAGTGTCTGAGGCTGGATTTGAACTCAAGTCTTCCCCAGCACCCTATCCAATGTGTCACCTGATTAGCAGCCAGAAAAACCATAGAAACGGAAAAATCGCAATGGCAGGTATATAGGATTGGATGCATGTCCACCAAGGACAAACAAACACTGATGCTATGGGTCAGCTAAGCCTTCTGGGATGGGAATGTTAGGAGCAGGTAGTAATGAAGGAGTGCATCTGTCCCTGAGAGAGGTAAGGCTTCCAGAACATGACAACTGGCTAGTCGTGATAAAATCCAATTAGGATGGATTGATTTCCACCTCATGAATAACTAGAATTCTAAAATTAGCAGTGGTGGAAGAAAAAAAAAGAGTTCAATATAGTAATCCATAAGAGTCAAACTACCTTGAGCTCAATCAGAAGCTCATTAGGTGGTCTGTGGAGGGTATCCTGAATGCTTTATACTTCTCTAAGTGTGAAGACCCAGCTGAGTTGGCTCAGCTCACTTTGTACCCATTGATCCTGCCCACAGCTATCCAACTAAACACATAGCAGATGTTTAACGTTTGCTGAATTAACTTGTGCACGCAAAGAAATGACATACGGCAAGATGCCACAATCCATAGCATTAGAAGTATGAACTGTTAGAACTATGAAATGTTTGAGCAATGGATACCAAAGAAGAACATGAAACTCCTTTAGAAAATAGGCTCTTAATTTGAGGTCCGTGAATTTTTTCTCCCCTTCTTCAATTTCTCATAGCTCTCCCTCCATTCACCCTCTTGTTTACAAATTTGCCACATATTTCACTAAAAATATTGAGGTTATTTATTGAGGGCTCCCTTGGTCTTCCCGTTATTCAGATGTCTTCTGTTGCGATCTTTTCCTTTACCCATGTCTCGCACAATGAAGTGGCTCTTCTCTTTGCCAAGGCAGATTACCTTAGCTACCATCCCCTCTCTATCTTGTCTTCAATTTCTCCCTCTATACTGCCCATTCCCCACTGCCTGTAAACATATGCATATCTCCCCTGTCCTCAAAAAGCCCTCACTTGAGTCATCCATCCCTGTTAGCTAGCTTCCCGAATCATTCCACCATTTTGTGGCTGAACGCCTTTAGAAGGTCATCTACAATTAATAGCTCCATTTCATTTCTTTTCACTCTTTTCTTAAACTCTACTGTTTGTCTTCTGACCTCATCATTTAACTGAAACTTTTCTTTCCAAAGTTATCAGTTATTTCAGCTGCCACATCTAATGGCCTTTTCTCAATCCTCATCCTTTTTTTTTACTTCTCTGTTGTCTTTGATACTATTGACCATGTTCATCATCTTGATTTTCTGAACACTACTCTATCTTGATTCTCCTCTTATCTGACTAATCCTCAGTCTCTTTTGCTGGATCTTCATCCAGGTCACACCTGCTAATGGTAAGTGTCTCCTAAAGCTGTGTCCTGGGTCGTCTTCTCTTCTATTATTTCACTTGGTGACCTCATCAGCTCCCATGGATTCAATTATTTTTATGAAGATGATTCTCATTTCTACATATCCAGTCTTAACCTCTTTCTCATCCCCCATATTTGCATCTTTGACTGCCTATGAAACATCTCAATTTAGATGTCTTGTAAATATCTTAAACAACATGTACAAGACCATATTTACTATCATTTCCCCCAAGTTTGTCTCCTCTTCCTAACTTCCCTATAATTGTTGAGGGTACCACCAGCCACCCAGTCACCCAGATTCACAATCTAGGTATCATTCTCAACTTCTCATTTTCTCTTATCCCTCAAATCCAAGTCCTATTGATTCTACCTTTGTAACATCTCTCATATATCCTCAATTCTCTACTCTGGCATTGCCACCACTGGTGCAGACCTCCATCACCTCATGCCTGTACTACTATAATAGCCTTTTGGTTGACCTTAAGTCTCTCTCCAATTCAGTCCATCCTTGATTCAGCTGTCAAATCAATCTTCCTAAATTATAGGTGTGACCATGTCATAAAGTCCTTTTCTCCAATTCCATAAACTCCAGTGGTTCACTATCACCTCCTCCAGGATGAAATATAACATTTTGTTGGCATTTAAAGCTCTTCACAACCTGGCCCTTTCATACTTTCTGTCTTCTTACTCATTTCCACATATTCTATGATCTGGTGGCTTTCTTATTTCTCTGTCTCTCAGCTTTGTCCATTTTCACTCGTTCATTCATATTAGTTGTATCTGATCTTTGTGACCCCATTTGGAATTTCCTTGGCAGAGATACTTAAAGTGGCTTGCCATTTCTTTCTCCAGCTCATTTTACAGATGAGGCAAACAGGGTTAAGTGACTTGCCCAGGTTCACATAGCTAGAAAGTGCCTGAGGCCAGATTTGAACTCAGGAAGATGAGTCTTCCTGACTCTAGGCTAGGCATTCTATCCACTGTACCACCTATGCCTGGAATTCTCTCTCTCCTCTTCATCCCCTGCCCTTCCTGCCTTCTTTCAAATCCCAGCTAAAACCTTACCTTCTATGAAAAGCCTTTCCCAATCCCTGCTAATGCTCATTACTTTTCTCCATTGATTATTTTCAATTTAGCTGGCATACATCTTGTTTTCACATTGCTTTTTGCATGTTGTCTCCCCCTGTAGTCTGTGAGCTCCTTGAAAACAGTACCCTCTTTTGTCATGCTTTTAGTACTTAGTGCTTAGCACAGTCCCAGGCATATAGCAGGTGCTCTATTAAATGCTTCTTGTGTACCTTTCAAAAGACAGTTGAAATGAAGGATTAAACAGAACCACCTTGGAGTCATGGAAACTGGATGACTCAGTAAAGCATTTCTTTATTAGAGAAAGTTTTTCCCAGAGGAGACTTATTCATGACACAGGAAATAATGGCAAATATGGCTAGCTAATTGCTGGACAATTAGCTATCAAAAAAGCCAAAACACAAGTATAGTCCTGATCCCATTCAAACATGAGCATCCTTAAAGCAGCCCCAGGCTTAAGGCATATCTCTGAACATCCTTTATCTAAAACCATAGCTCATTAGCCCCTATTAACACTTTTTTTTTACCATACCAAATAGAGCACACATTACGCTAAATTAAAAGGAACCTAATTAAACAGCAAAGCAAGTTCAATAACATGAAAGATCCCCATTCATATAGCCTCTTACAAATTCCCACAGTACTGGAAGGACAGGAAACACAGCTAGAGAAAATTCAGGACAGACAACATGTCATGGCCAAGACAACCGAGTCTCCTAGGACTTCATACTAGCCAGTATCTGTCTCTCCCTACAAGGTTGCCATTTGGTGCTTTCTCTATTGCATTGCAAGCTGCTGGTAGTCTCTGATGGACTATATATATATATATATATCATCTGCTACACTTCCATCTGCTTGTCCACTAAAGCTCTTTCCTCTTCTCATGCTCCCCCTGCTACCATCTGCTCATTCTCTACTGTGCTGCTCTCTACTATTACATGTAACTTATCTGCTAAAATTACAGCTGCTTGATGTCTTTCTCCTAGGTGGCTCAGCTCCTTTAGTTTGTTATTCTAGACATTATTTCAGCTTTTTTTTTGATTCTGAGCCACAACTTCACCTAGCCATCCAGATTTTTTTTAAAGCTCTACACTTTGAACTCTAAATGCTATTTGAATTAAGATAAGTACATTCCATTCAACTTCCATCATCCCCCTTGTTCTTAGCCTGGGTTCATGGAAATCGTCTTAGGATTATTTGTTAGCAAGACTAGACAGTTAAGACTTTTTGTCCTGTCTTTCTGTAGGCATGAAAATCTTTGCTCAACCTACAGAAGAATAATTTGTAGGAACTTAAAGAATACTTCATTAGATACTAATCAAAGCACCAATAAATTCTTAAGAAAGTAGACATGGAAACCGATAGCAGTAGACATATAAATAGGGCTGATGCTGGCTAAATGGAATGCTGTACTTTCAACTTTGGTGAAAGATTATAAAATGTAGAATGACCTTCTAAGCTCCAAAAAGTCAGAAGAGAGTTTGAATGAAGAGAGCATGGACCAGAGGATCAACCTCTGTGACCCAGCCCAGAAGTGAATCAACCCAATAGATGGGATATTATATCCTGAAAACAATAGAGTGACTTATCTACTCACCATATTGCATTTGTAAGTTGGCTTAGTGGGAAAATCTTTACAGCAACCACTTTACATTTGAGTTCATTGTCCCTAGGAATTAAGGTTTTAGAGAGAACCATGGATTCTATGTTTGGGAGGATGGTTTTGTAATTAATTTTTTGCTATTTATTCCAAATAAATGTCTCTTTGTAAAAGCTAATTGATGCTGATTGGCTAATAGATAATGAGCAGGAAGCAAGTGATCAAAATTACATTGGAACAATAATCATGGGGATTCTGGGGGGGAACATCCTAGAATGAAGGCTTCAGTCAATATTTGTAGACCAATCACTCCAACTGCTCAAGACAACTTCTTGGGATTGTGAACAGAAGATATTGCCACTGCCTGGGAACTCAGCTGACTAGAATGAGAGGGAGTTGTCTATGTGGGTCTATTTCTATTTTTTTTCAAATCCCCACAACCTAGTAAAATGCCTGATTGAACAGAATAAGATACAATTTTAAACCAAGAAATTTGTGAAAAATGAGCCCACTTTTTGGAGGAAAAGTTCAAATTGTGGAAATGTAGTTCATCCATCATTTAGAGAGATTAGACATAAGGAGGTAAAATGTGAATTGTATTAATGGAAATGAATTTTACTGCAATGGCAAAGAGATCACTGATAGGAGATCACTCCCAAATTTACTTGCCTAGTTTCGATTTCCCTTCCAAACTCCAGATCTGGGCTTCCAGCTACTTCTCAGGTGGATGACCAACTAACCCCTTGAGTTCGACCTGCACAAGACTCATCATTTCCCCCATAAAACTGCTCCTCCTCTTAATTTTTATATTTCTGTTGAGATTTGCCATTTCCCCAGTTACCGAAACTTAACACCTAGTTTCTTCTTTGCCTCTTGCCTTTCCCTTGCTTCTCACTCCAGGTCAGTTGTTCTGTCATTACATCTTTGCAATATCTCCCATATTCATCTCTTTATCTCTTCTCTCTTTTTTTGGAGGGGGAAAGGCAGGGCAATTGGGGTTAAGTGACTTACCCAAGGTCACACAGCTAGTGTGTCAAGTGTCTGAGTCTGAATTTGAACTCAGGTCTTCCCAACCAGGGCCAGTACTCTACTCACTGTGCCACCTAGCTGCCCCCATCCTTTTATCTCAATTCCACTTCCATCAACCAATTTTGGACTTCTATTATATTCTATCTAGTCTATTTCAGTAGCCTACTACATTTTCTCTGTGTCTTGAGTCTCTTTTCCCTTCAATCTATCTGGCACATTGCTGTTTTCATATCACTCCCCACCGACCTCTACCCACCCCATACAAAAACTTTCATTAGTTTCATTAATAGAGAATGAATTCTAAATGTCTTACCTGTCATTCCCAGAACCCCTATACACCTTTAGCTGGCTGAACCCCTGCTACTCCGTCATGGACTGATTATTGGACTTTGAATTTATTTGCCCCTAGCCTAAATCCTACAATTAACCCATTCCTCTTTTATAGGGGGAGAATCTCCCCAGAACACTCTAGGTCCCTTCCTGCTCCATATAAATTTCCTAGATTCCCTCCACCTGAGAATCATTAGCCCCTTCACTTTGCTACCTTCAAGATCATTCTTTAGTAGATTTTTGACTGCCTAGCTTTCACTACCTCAGATAACTTTTAAGGTTATGGTTAACTATCGGTCAGGACAACTGAGAAGCTTCGCATTAATAAAAAATTCTGACATCAAAGAATCGTAGATTTGGAATTAGACAGACCCTTAGAGGCCCTCTAATCCAATTTTCATTTTTTACAGATGAAAAAATAGGCCCGATGAGATTAACTGACTTCTCCAAGTTCACACAGGTAGTGTTAGAAGTTAAATTTGAACCCAGGTCTTCCAACAGCTGTTTATATTGTTCAATTCTATGGAAGTAGTAAATAAATCAAAGGCAATGTTTTGTTTTTATTTTAAAAGATCAAGAGTCAGAAAATTTCACAAAACATTAGAACCTTTTAAGATGAAAAAAGACTTTAGAAATTGACACAATGCACTCCCCACTTCTCAAGAAATAGTAGAAGCTGTTGGATCACTTCTAGTTAAATATCATGTTCTATTTTTTTATTTATAGTTCAAATTTTTGACTTTGCAATAATCTGAACAGCCATTTCATTTGTTTGTGCCAGTGATGTGACAGGATGTGGGTGTGGCTTTTTGCCACTTTTTCAGAATACTCTGATGACTTCTTTACATACACTGTGCATCTGAAATATATCACCTACCATGAAGAACTCTATCCATCATGATATAAGCAAGTTGTCTGTTTTCTCAAGCCATGGCTGCTCCGGTTATTATGTAAGGAATCTAGGGAAAGGACTTGGAACTATTTTAGTGAGTATCACCACCAGGTGAAAATGAGCTTTTTAGCTCATTTTTGAGTGGTTCAAAATTAGCTTCTTGTGAATCTGGAACAGGCTTTGAACTAAATTACATAAAATGCATTAAATTGTTGCTTTGAGCAAAGAGCCAATGGAATGTTTCCAAAGGAATTTTCTGTCTACCTGTGGGAAGAATTCCAAAGAGAATAGATTAGTATGGGCATCCTCTTGGACTTTTCAAACTAATGTCAAAGTGATCTCAGAATAATTCAATAGATCTATGAATTCTTCAGTGTGAGTGCTTTTCTTTTCCGTGCCTTCTCATAAAGTAGTGGGGTGTGATAGTTATAATACTGACCTTGGAGTTGGGGAGAGAGATACATTCACATTCTCACTCAGATAGTTAGTAATGTGACATTCTGTCTCTTGGATCTGGGCATTTTCTCTAGCTGTCCCTTGTGCCTGGAATGCACTTCCTTTTCAGCTCCCCCTACTAACTTCTCTGTCTTCCTTTAAGACCCAGCTGAAACCTCCTCTTTTACAGGAAGCCCTCCTCAACACCTCTTAATTCTGATGTCTTTTCTCTGTTAATTATTTCCTAGTTACTTGTCTATAGTTTGCTTTGTTTATATTTGTTTGCATGTTGTCTCCCCCATTAGATCATAAGCTTCTTGAGGGGAGGAAGTATCTATCTTTTGCCTCTTTTTGTATCTTCAGTGCTTAGTACTGTGCCTGGCGCGTAGTAGGCACTTAATAAATGTTTATTAATCGATTGATTGACATGATCACAGGTGAGCCACTTAATCTCTTATAGCTTTAGCTTTCTTATCAATAAAATGAATCTTTCAGTCATGCCTGTTTCTTTGTGACACCAATTTGGGGTTTTCTTGGGAAAGATACCAAAGTAGTTTGAATTGCCTTCCACCCTTATTTTACAGAGGAAGAACTGAGGTACATACGGTTAACACAGCTATTAAGTGTCTGAGGCCATATTTGAACTCAGGAAGATGAGTCTTCCTGACTCCAGGCCCAGTGCTCCATCCACTGTGTTGCCTAGCTGCCCCACCTAGGAAATAAAGATAGTGATATTTTGCTATACTTATCTCACAGGGATGTTATGATGAAAGTGTTCACCCATCACTGGTGTTGTCTAAATATGAGTTATTTCGCTCACATGTAATTCTTCTCAATATTTTCCAAAAGATCACCCAAAGTGAAATAGCTAACATTTAGAGTCTTGCTGATTCCTAGCTTCGTAGATACAGAACTAATGTGGATCATCTTAGGAATCATATCATCCAATTGCCTCATTTTATAAATAAACTTCTCTTGTAAGCAAGAGACGTTGTGGGACTTGCCTAAGGTCACAGGTAATAGTGGCAGATTTGGGATCGGAGGCCAGATATTCCAACTCCAAAGCCGGTATTCTTTCTATTGTGTCACACTGACTCCTTGTTTTTTCACTCACTATAGGAAGACTGTGTCACTGGAGTTGTTCATATATTGTCTCATTCTTTTTTTATTTGGAAGGGGGAAGGCAGGATGATTGGGGTTACGTGACTTGCCCAAGGTCACACAGCTAGTAAGTGTGTCAAGTGCCAAAGGCCAGATTTGAACTTAGGTCCTCCTGACTCCAGGGCCAGTGCTCTACTCACTGTGCCACCTAGCTGCCCCCAACATCATCTCATTCTTATTATATCAATCAACATACCCACTATTTGTCAGATAGTATTCTAGGCACTGGGAAGACAAAGGCAAAAATCAAATATCTTCTGCCCTTGAGGAGCTTATATTCTGTTG
>JAQQSZ010012822.1:0-11912 GCA_028646595.1 Phalanger gymnotis | reverse complement strand
GGAAGGGAAAAGGGGATGGGAGGGGAGTGGGGTGACAGAAGGGAGGGCTGACTGGGGAACAGGGTAACCAGAATATATGCCATCTTGGAATGGGGGAAGGGTAGAAATGGGGAGAAAATTTGTAATTCAAACTCCTGCGAAAATCAATGTTGAAAACTAAATATATTAAATAAAAATAAATAAATAAATATTTCATCTTCTGTTACTTTTTTTCTAAAAATGTTTTCTTTATTCTCTTCATTTTTATCTTTCCTTTCCCTCTTCTCTAGACTTTTATGGAATTACTATATTCATGGCCCTTACACACACCTAATCCTTCTTCAATCTCCAGATTCTTCATGGAATCAAAGCTTCTAAAGTACTTATTCTGGTTTTCTTCTTCTAAAAAGTTTCTATTATTATTTAATAGAACTTGTCCTCCTACACCCTTCTTTCTTCTGTGATTCACTCTAATAAATTCCTGCCGGCAATAGAGATGTTATTGGCCCATAGTAGGAATTTTCCTATGTTATTGATTGTGCAGTTCATCATTGACCATTGATCTCTCTTTGGCTATTCCCTCTCCCCCATTCAGTTGGAAATCTATCCCCTAGGTCCATGCCCTTCTATACTTCAGTGTCACTTGTCTCCAAGAGATCTGAATCCCCTTCTCTTGAGGGATGATGAGTGGTCTCTCTAACAATCCCTTGCTGATTAGACTCATTGTAAGGTCCTCCTCCCTTTATAGAATATATCTCTTCTCCCATGGGAGTATTCATCATTGGCACCCCCTCCCATCACTGAAGCAAGATTTCCCCCTTCCTCTCCCTCTTCCTTTCCCCCTTTTCAATTCCTCCTTTTACCTCCTCACCCAGTCTCTTGTACTCCTCCTTCTACTTGAGAGACAACAAGAATTTATTTTCCCTTCATTGTTAGTCTTTGACCTGATTAGATTGTACCACCTCTTTCTTTCTGTCTTCTTACCCTCCTCACTCAAATATGCAACTTCCCATCCTGCTATTTAGTCACTAGATAACACACACACACACACACACCCACACCACATTTGCACACATACACCACATTCACACACATGCGCACACACCACATTCACACACACACACACACACACATACACCACATTCGCATGCACATATGTATTCACTTTGGGCAGTTTTGTGAGGTTTATTCCTTCATATTTTAGGCCTGTTCACCATCGTTTCTATTTGATTTCTGCTGTCACTTTGTGTGAATTTAGAAAGAAATGTCTTAATGGTTTCTCTGTTGTTATTTTGTTGTTCTTGACCTTGGTTCCTGAATTTTATATGTATATGTATATTTGTTTGGGGTGTTTTAAATCAAACAACTTCTTTAGGTCTGGATTTCTTCTTGGGCATATTTTGAAATCCTCTTTTTATTGGATATCCATCTTTTTTCATTAATGGTAAGGCTCAGATTTCCAAGCCACCTTGATTTGCATCTTGAGCTCCTTCGCTCTACAGAACACTTTATTCTATTCCAGAATGGTCTGGTATTATTTGAGTTTCCTTTCCTTTACATTTGAAATTCTTCCTCCTGGTTGCTTATAGAATTTATTGTTTGTCAGTGGAACTGTTGAATTTTACTACATTGTGTCTCTGAGTGTATATCAAGTTGTTTTCTTGAATTTACCTGAGCACTCTATTGGTTGGCATTTTGGTTTCTGTGTTCAAAAGTTCTAGCTGGTTTTCTTATGTTATTTCTTTTTTTAACTTTTTTGTTAATTTTTTATTTATTTTAAACTTAAATACAAAATGAAAAAAAAGAACATCTATACACATAGCAAAACAGGAGAGGATTCAATATAAACAATAAACTTCCATTTCAAGAAAGCTTATATAATAGATACTATACATTGTTTTCAAAGCTACTCAGCTTTTCTTTGCTTCCTTCCAGCTTTTCTTTTGTTTTTTGCTGTGCAAAGAACTTTATTTTTTTTCTTCCTCTCCTCCCCTCTACTGCCCTATATTATTTCTTGCATTATAATGTTAAGGTTTTTTGACTTATGTTCTTCTGAGGGATATATAATCCTTATCTCTGTGCATCCTGTCTTCTTAACTGTTATGTTTTGCTTGCGTAGCGGTCATGCTTTCTTTTCATGTCATTGCTGTTTGTTACTTTTCTTCCAGATTGTCCTTCACATCCATGAATTTGCATTCTCTGTCATTCTTTCTTTTCTTTCTTTGGTGAAACTAGCTACCATGGTTTCAAGTTTCTCTATTCTTGCGATTATTTCTGCTGTGCATGCCCAAAACTCTGCTTTCAAAATGTTTATCTCTCTTTTATACCATTCAGCAACATCCTGCTGTGGTTTCATTTTCTCTTCTAAATTCACAACATCCTGTGTTAATTATTTATTCTTTATCTTACAGTATTTATTCATAGATGCTGGAAATGTATTCTACAATCCGGAGGTTATTTTCCCTTTTGTTATTAATAGCTCTCCTTTTGGTTTATCCGCTTATCCTCAAGGTCTTTAACTGAGTTTTCGTTCCTCCTGAGATCTTTGATGATTTCAGTCTTTCCCCCCTTTATTTTCTCTTATTGTTCACTTTCTAATTCTGTCATTGTTTTTAATTTGTGAAATGAGACATGCATTTCTATAACATAGTGTAATCGAAAAAGATGACTGCACATGAAACTGCAAATTTGTTATGTACAACTTACTATTCCTTTTAAATACATCATAAAGTTATCATGTAATTTTTGTTCTTCCCTTCCCACCTCTGTCCTAGAGATGGCTATTATTAGATATAAATAGGTGTGTGTATGTAGATAGATAGATAGATAGACAGACAGACAGACAGACAGACAGACAGACAGACAGACAGACAGACAGACAGATAGATAGATAGATAGATAGATAGATAAGTAAAATTATTCTATATATGCTTCTATTTATCGATTCTTTCTCCGGTTGCAGATAGTGTCTTTCTCCATATGTCCTTGTATTGGTAATTAGGGTGGGACTTTTTTACTGTTTTCTCTTTTGGAGCACTTAGGTAATCAGGTGCCTTTGATGAGTCTGGTCTTTGTTTCTTTAATGAAATCGGGAGTCTTTGATGACCTGCTTACGTCAAAGGAAAGCCTAGTTCACATAGCTTTGAGTCACATCGTTGTGATGCCCTTTGACCCTGAACAGGATATATAAGATCTGAGGTTGGTGTTTTGTTTTGGGGTTCTCACTCACTGGAAGAGTGTTGTGTGATCTGACCAGATGAGACTCTGGGTAGCCACTGGAGCCCCTGGGCTTTGAAAACCCAGATGTTGGTGCTTCTCTCTGGAACTAGTGGTGTATTGCTTGGACAGACAGCTAGAAGTCTGTCTGCTGATTCATGTTTATTTGCTCTGTTTATACAATGTATGTTTGTAATTTCTATTTGTATTCTCTCTGAAGTTCAAGGTGCTGGCTTTTCCCCCTGAACTAAGTGAATGGTATATGTACATTTAATTAAAGTAAGACTGTTAACCCCTTACAGTTGCTTTCCTTAGAGAAGCAGATCAAAGAACCTTTGCTGGCAGCCCTCCTGTGTGCTGGTGTTATTGGTCTTTCGCTTCCACAGCGGCTGCTAGCCACATTGTTGTTACAGTCCTTTATAGTTAATTTGGGTATTTATAATAGTCAAAATGACTTAGTCCCTCAAAGTTATTCTTAAAACAATATTGCTATTACCATATGCAATGTTCTCTTGGTTCTGCTTATTTTGCTTTTCCATGGTTTTCTAAGATCGTGGAGCTCATCATTACCTAGAGCACAGTAGTATTCCATCAAAATCATGCAACACAATTTGTTCTTCCATTCCTGTTGCTCACTTTCTGTTTCCCTCACTTCTGATGGCAATTTCCCTGGGGGCTGGATCTTGAAGTTGTCTCAATCTCCTCCTACACTGGACCATTTACTTTCCTTGGTCTTTGCCTCAAGTGACTTCTGGGGAGGGGGAGGAACAGAATTGTGCCCAGCTGGATGTTGGGCACTTTCTCTCAGTCTAGTGGCATGCCAACACAGCCACATCCATGGATTCTTCCCAGTTTCTTCTGTTCCTGAGTTCTCTAGTTTGACATCTTTGGAACACAGAGCGTGCCTTACTTCTTACTGCTGTTGCGTTCCTCCATCTTTGATGGTTTCATAGCCTAAGCAACTTTCTGCTGTGTGGATTTTCAAGGCAGTGAGAGGAAAGATGGGTTGTAGAATTCTGTAGTATGTTCTTGGGTTGGCTTGTGTACCCCTATTGTAATAGTGTGGAGAGGAATAGGGTTCTGAGTGATCTCACTAAGGGTTAAGGAAGTGTCATATTAGTTCATTATATTTTTATCCTTTTGGGGGTTCTTGGTGTCTAGTGGTTTTTATTGTTGTTGTTCAGTCTTTTCAGTTGTGTCCTACTCTATGTGACCCCATTTGGGGTTTTCTTGGCAAAGATATTAGAGTGATTTACCATTTCTTTCTCCACTACCATTTCCTTCTCCAAGTATTGTATTAATTCATCATGTTTTTATCTTGATTGGGCTCTTGGTATCTAGTGGTACCAAACTCAAATAGAAAAGGATCCCTGAGGGACATACACTGACTTAGAAATCTACACATTAACATTATCAATGGGGTGTTTTTTTGTATTTTTATTTATTTTGTTAAATCTTTCTCAATTACATTTTAATCTAGTTCAGGTCACACCTGGTTGTGTTGTGGGCCACATGTAGACCATGGGGCACATGTTCAACACTTCTGCACTCAGTCATATAGACAGCTTAACATGCTTTATCTCTTGTACATTAATTACATAATTTTGAAAAATTTTGAGAGGTCAGGAGGATTAGAGAAAATATTTCATCCTCTTGTCTTGTTGGTAACATAACCCCTAAGTGTCAGATCAGAATTCTTAAGTCTTTCAAAGATCTTTGTCTTTACAATATTGTTGTTACTGTACAAATTGTTCTTTTGGTTCTGTTTACTTCACCTGGCATCCATTCATACAAATCTTCTTAAGTTTCTCTGAAACTACCTCCATCATTTCTTATAGCACAATAGTATTCCATAATATTGACATACTATTCTTCATTCAGCCATTCTTTAATAATTATAAACATGAAAAAATCTTATCTTATTTAATTGTCTTTAGTATGCCAAGGATTTCTTCTTTTCTGCTTTCAAAATTGGTTGAAAATAATGAAAATAAAGAATTCAGAAAGGCCTATTAGTGTGTGTGTGTATGTGTTTACTCATGCAGAATAAAGTAAGCTTATACACAATGACTACAACAATGTAAATGGAAAAAACTAAAAATGGAAGCAAAGCACTGGAAAAAGGTAATGACTGTGCTTTGTCCAAAAGAAGAGTTGAGAAAATGTATCTCTCTTCTTCCTGATGTAGGGAATAATGTTTATGCAATGTTACATATCTGTTTGACATGGTTTATACCCTTTTACAAGAAGTCTTCATTTAGTTTGGCTTTCTTTTTGTTTCTATCCCCGCTATTCCTATCTAGACTATTCTTAACTATTCTTTATTCTATTCTCCAAGAGTTCACCGTATTTTTCAAGAGATGCTGTTCCCATCTAGTCCTGAAAAAAGTGCACATCTAGCTCCCTGCTATCTCTTGCCTCCCATCTTCCCACTTGAGTTCTTTCTTCTCGTGTTAATTCTCAAATCAAAAACAGTTCTTTTGTTGGATCTTCCAACTGCTCTCAGATATAATTTTTCACTTGCTACTCCATGCTTGCTCCTGCTTTTTAGTTGAAGATATTTTAGAATTATTCTCTTCTTTATGGGATTGCTCTCCTGCTAATCACTAATCTATTCTTGCTCCAAGGAATTTAACTGACCTTGAAGAAAATGTGAGCATGAAGGAGTCAGGCCTGACATAGTTACATTACCAAGCTATCTTTCAAGGATATCTGGTTTGCTGTCCAGAAGTCTGGTCCACTATCTTGTACTCGCATTCAAATAATGAGCACTTCTTAGTCTCATGAGAAAAGAAGGGGGGTCATTGCCGGTGTCCCATACCAAACTTCCAGCCAATCATGTTGCTCCCTGTGCCGCGGCTTTTTAACCAATTATGTTGCTCCCAACCATACGATGTCACTTACCCTGTTCTGTTCTTTGTTTTGTACTCCCCCAAACCTATAAAAGGGGGATTGTTCTTTAGCATAAATGGAGGCAAGTCACTTTATACAGACTCAACGAGAGTAGTTGGTGAGGTGAGAGAACAAGCAGATGGCTGCCAACAAACTGACCCAGGCAGAGCAGAGGACTGCCTGCATGAGAACTTTGGAAAGGTGAGACAGAAAGCAGTAAGCTGCCTTCCAGCCAATTTTGGTGAAGTGAGAGCAAAGGTGGAGAACCACCTACATCGGGATTCTGGAAGAAGCCTGGAGTGGCCAGCAGGAGTTCAACGAGGACTAGGAAGCCAGGAACTTGGAGTTCAGCTCTGGGGCAAGACGGAAACTTGGCAGCAAGGTGCTGAGTGTGCTTTTTTGCTGCCTTCTCCTAGGACAGTTTGGTGGAGTTGACTATGGTGGATGGGGGGAAGTGCTGTAGACCCCAGAACCCCACTCTGTTGGCTTTGCCACCCAGCTGCCCCTCAGGACTTGGAAGTCGGATGCTGGAGCAGTGTGGAGAGGACACATCCCCAAGAGAACTTTATTTGGCCTTTTTTGTTTGTATTGGGACTTTGCTAACTAAAGCATGCCCATACCTGAGGGTACTGGGAGGAAGTCTGCAATGGCAGTGTCAGGAGAAGGATACACTTTCAAGAAGGACTTTACTTGGATACTTTGTATTGACTAAAGAGATTGTAACTTTCTGTGACTTATGGGGTAGATGGTGTTTGTATTGTAAACAAGTATTTGGGGGATGATACTGAATGATACGTTTTGTTATAGTTCCCTGAATGTGATTTCAACGTATAATGCTTCTATTTGTTCCAGGATCTATGGCCATTTAATTTAGATTTGTAAGGCCAAGGATCCTGGAAGGAGTGGATTATGTAATGGTAATCAGGGAAGGATTTTTTTGATGTTCTTCTCTTTTGGGATGCTAAGGCTATCAAGTGCCTTTGATGAGTCTGGCCTTTGTTTGAATGAAACAAGCAAAGTGAGATCTTTTTTTGTCTTCGAGTATTTCTCAGCACTGGGACAATGGGGAATCATTGATGTGTATATGATGTGGTATTAGTGACTGGAGAGCATTCCCACACCCTGGTTTCCCACACCCTAAATACTAAGTTGGCCCTAACCCTCAACACCCTGAGCTGAGTATATGTGTGGGAGGTTAGTATTTTACTTTGGTGGGTATACTCATTGAAAGGGTGACAAGACTTTGGGCAAGTCTCGGCAAACCCCCAGCTTTGATGTTGGTGCTTCTCTGGTAACTATGTATTGCTATGGATAGACTGGTTTGTGTTATTTGCTCTGTTTATAATGTATGCTTGTAATTTCTGTTTGTATTTGCCCTGAAGTTCAGGGG
Source organism: Phalanger gymnotis (assembly GCA_028646595.1). Lineage (NCBI taxonomy): Eukaryota > Metazoa > Chordata > Mammalia > Diprotodontia > Phalangeridae > Phalanger > Phalanger gymnotis. Next base: position 4,435 of record JAQQSZ010012822.1, on the reverse strand, counting down.
CTGATCTTTTCCCCCTGAACTAAGTGAATGATATATGTATATTTCATTAAACTGAGATTGTTAACCCTTAAAGTTGCCTTCCTTAGAAAAGCAGATCAAAGACGCTGTGTTAGTGGCCCTTCTGTGTGCTCTTGTTATTGGTCTTTCACCCCCCAAAACAGCTGCTAGCAACATTGTTGTTACAACATATACTTGGCCGAACAAAGTCTACTCCTGATCTTTGTTTTTATGTTTGTGCATATCTCTTATTTCCTATCCCTCCTGACTCCTCTACTTTACTTCTACCCACTATCTTGCCTCACTATTACTTAGCCTATCCTCTAATTCCCATAAACCTAAACACCCTTTTATAACCTATTCCCTTACCCTCCCCTATAGAGATCCCTCCCTTATCTTCTCCCTCCTTCCTATTCCCTTACTGTTTTATTTCTTCTGAATTTAGAAGACTTTTCCACTCTTCTAGATATATATGTATTGTTACCCCTGCAACTCATTCCCAATGAAGGTAGGGTTCCAAAAATACTGGCCTTCCTTCCCTATCTAATTCATCTGTGTCAGTTCTTCCTCTAGAACCTCTTCTGTATAAGATAATTACTCTTTTTAACTGTTTCTAGATGGTTTTAGTTTTAAAGTCATATCATATTCAGGTCTACCCCAATCTTTCTTACAAACTACCCAATTGCTAATGAGAATCTTAGACATATGTTTTACAGTTTGCATACATAAAAGGTAAAAGGTTTGTCTTCATTGAATACCTTGTCATTAGTCTTGGGTATGTACCTTTTGTTTCTCTTGGATCTTGTATGTCTAATCTTCTATTAAGTTTGTTGTCGTTCTTGTTGTGTTATTGTTTTTGTCTTTTTTGTTTTTTTAACAAAGCCCTGGAAGTCTGACAGTGGATCAAATGTCCATTTTTTTTCATTCAGGATTATGCTTAACTCTGCTGGGTATGATATTTTCAGACAGAATTCCAGTTCTTTGACTCTTCAATACACAGTGCTCTAAGACTGATAGTCCTTTAGTGTCTCTGATGCTAGGTGTTCTGTGATTCTAATTGTTCCACTGTCATATTTAAATTGTTTTTTTTTCTTACTGCTCTTAATATTTTGTCCTTGAGCTGGGGGTTTCAGAATTTGACTACAATATGCCTATGAGCTTTCCTCATAGGATCTTGTTTAAGTGGTGATTGATGGATTTTTTTTCTATTTCTACTTTCCCCCTTTGTTCTAACGCTTTGGGACAATTTTCTTTAATTATTTCTTGTACTATTAAATCAAGATTCTTTTATTTTGATTGTAGCTTTCAGTCAGTCCGAATATTCTTATGTTTTCTCTTCATGATGCAGTCTCCAAATCAGTTGCTTTTCTTATAAAATATTTTGCTTTCTCTTCTATTTTTTCATTCTTTATATTTTGTTTAATTATTCCTTGATCTCTTATAACTTTGCTGGCTTCCCCTTGCCAATTCCAATTTTCGAGGAGTCATTTTCATCCTTAAGATTCTGGAGCTCCTTTTCTAATTGGTTGACTTTTTCATAATCCTCTTCTTTTTCTTGGATTTTTTTTTTTTTTAGTTTTTCCTCGATCTCTCTCTTTGATTTTAAAAGTATTTTTAAAGTTCTTCTATAAATTCTTTTTAGGGGGGTGACTATTTGGTGTTACTCTTTAGGATAGAAGAGGGTTTCTTTGCTTCAATATCCTCCTCTGAAGATGAACCTGGTCTTCTCCATTCTCATAATAACTTTCTATGGTTGGATTCTTTCTCCTTTGTGCATTTTTTTGTAGTAACAGCTTAATTTTTGTACTCATCTCTAGTCCTGGGGTATAGGGGATGGTGCCTCTGGCCTCAGGTATTCAGTTCTCCCCTCTAGGCTCTAACCAAAGCCAAACCTCCATCTTCCTGTAAATGCCCACAGCCAGCAGCATCCTGCCCAACTGCTTCTGCACTCACCAGGTGTGGGCTGGTTTCTTCTTGCCCCAGCCACTCTTCAGCACTCCACAGCACAGCTGGGTCTGGTGTTCTTTGTCAGCAGAAGTCCCCTCGATGTTCCCCATCTCAGATGCCCAATTCCGCTTATTGTCCCACAGGTCAACGTTCCTGTGGTTGGGGCTGAAGCAGCCTCCCAACCCAGCTAAGCCCAGGGCTTACCGCTTGTTGTTAAAGCAAACCCTAGCATGGAAGTGTTTACTCTTCATAGGGAGCAAACCTAGTCCTGGGATTTTCCTTCAGATCTTCTTGGATTGTCCTAGAAGGATCCCTGTTGTGCCCTTATTCTTATTTTTTCCCCCATACACACACACAAGCACACACTTTGTTCACCCTGAGGTGTTATTTTATCTCTTTTGTGGGGGGAAATCTTGGGAACTTGGAATTTTCTAACCTGCTCCCCCATCTTCCCAGAATCCTCTCCCAAACTCTGATTTTTAAAAAGGTATATACAAAGATAGGTACTGTAGACAAATCCAAAGGAATGGCATAATCTTATGCAAAATGGGGAGAGACTAAAGCTCAGAAACATTTGAGACTTGTGGTAAATGCTAAGAATTGGTTTTAGAAGCTATATTGGGGAAAGGTGGGGTTTAAAGAGAGGAAATAGGATGCATGTTTGGGGGTGGATGGGAAGATTAAGAGAAGGCAGAGCTGCTCAATATTTTTTTCTTCACCAACACAAATAATCTTCAGACTGGGCGATATAGAGCAAAAATGGTCATCAGGAAAATGAAAAGCAAGATAACTAAGCAGATGATAAGACAAGATTTACAATCCCTGAATGACTTCAGATCAATGAACCTGGAAGAAATTACATCCTAGGTTATCAAAATAGATTATGGATTATTGAATCATTGTTGGTGATCTCTTCAAAATTGTGGTTAGTGAAAGATATGCCATTGAATGTGGGAAATATTTCAATTTACAATATGTGAAGAAGGTAGATCCTTTTGAGGTTGATATTAATTCTTGGAATAATTCTAGAGCTCATTATTTTAAGGATGGCTGGTGAGCAACATAATCGGTAATCACTAAGAAACAAGAGGGCCTCATTAAGAGTGCGTCATTACAGAATTATTTTATTTCAAATTTTAAAAAATAACTCTCATTTTCCAGTTCCGTTAGAGTGGTAGCTTACTGGTATGCCTTAGACACAATGGCCCTTGATCTAACTATACCTTTTAACACTTTATCAGTTATTTCACAAAGGGATACATAACATGCATGTCAACTGTGTGGATGTCACAAATCTAGGTAGGATTGTTATGTCACTGAATAACAGAAGTAGGATCCAATAATATGTCAATAGACTTAAATAAAGAAATAAATATAATAAGGAAAGATGAACTCTAGCATCTGGTGGTAACAAAAAAAAACCCTGAAAACTAAGAGTATGTCCACCGATGGGGAATAGCTGAACAAATTGTGGTGCATGAATGTAATGAGATGTTATTATGCTATAAGAAATGAGGGAATAGTGATTTCAATGAGGCACAGAATGATTTGAATAAACTGATACTAAGTAAAATGAGTAGAACCAGAAAAAACAACATATACAATTATAATCCAAGTTCCAAGGCCCATTGGTACTCTGCATCACATACACACGCACACACCACCTCATGTTATACAATAACAACAAAACAATAAAAACAACTTTGAAAAGTCATACAAACAATGCAATGACCCTTCACGATTCCAGAGGAATGATGATGAAGTATGCCACCCCACATCCTGACTGAGGTGTAATGGACCAATGGTGCACAATGAGACATATTTTTTGGACCCAGCCAATGAAGGAGTTTGCTTTGCTTGACTATGCATCTTTGTTATGAGGACTTCGTTTTTCTTTTTCTTTTTTTCCCAACAGAATGCAGGATAAGAGAGTGTGAAAGTAGCTATGACTAGATAGCAATTCACACGAAAACAAATTCCCTGTGGTTTTGAGAGAACTACATTTAAAACATGAATCAATGGTGTCTCGTGGCAATGGAAAAAAAGCAATTAGATCTTATACAAAAGCGCTTCTCTTCACACACACACCCCACTCCCCAACTTCTTTAGTGAGGACGGTTTACTGCAATTCATCATGGTCAGACTACATTTGCATTATTTTGTTAATTTCTGGATAGCATATTTTAGGAAGGAAATTGATAAAATGGAGTGCTTATAGTTGAGAGACCATGTTAGTTTGTGAGAGAATATAAAATTATACCAATGACAATTGGGTTGGTAGGAGAAGGGCATCATTGCCTAATGTTCATATTCAAAAGCCTATAGTAGTATCAATATTAGTTTTGAGTAGATATCACTAGGATTCTAGGACTATTGTTGAGATGTAGTGAAGGAGGTGCCCTCATTGTTGAGTGCAGGGTTGTATTTGTGGCCCAGGACCTTCTTTCCTCCTTTTACTATTGTTCCCTAATCCTTAACTTTCTTTTTTTTT
>JAQQSZ010012821.1:0-11913 GCA_028646595.1 Phalanger gymnotis | reverse complement strand
TATTAAAAATAAATAAAAAAATGTTTAAAAAAAGATGTTTTGGGATAAAATTAGACAAACGGACCTTAGCAATAAGTTTCTCTCTCTGTGTCTGTCTCTGTGTCTGTCTCTGTGTCTGTCTCTGTCTCTCTGTCTCTGTCCCTCTGTCTCTGTCTCTGTCTGTGTGTGTGTGTGTCTGTTTCTCTCTCTCTCCCCCTCCTCTTTCTTTTTCTTTCTCCCTCTTTCTCTCTCTCCTCTCTCTCTCTCTCTCTCTCTCTCTCTCTCTCTCTCTCTCTCTCTCTCTCTCTCTCTCTCTCTCCCTCTCCTCCTTTAAATCTTCTCCTCTCTCTTTTCCCTACCCCCACATCTTCCTTTCTGTCTTTGTGGCCTTTGTGATACTTTATAGCGCAATGACTTAGCTTTATTAAGTCACTTAAAATCCCCCTTTAATTGGAATGGGAAGCAGCTTTTCTGTCATTCCAGGCTGTCATGTCCTTTCTCAATTCTCATTTCCCCTCAGAATAGAAATATAGTTGCCACATACAGCCTGGGGGCTTGAAGCAGAGCTCAATGGCAGTGAAGGTTGTAATAAGAGGCTAATGCAAATCTCAACTTCCATTCTTGTCTTGATTCAAAACTGGAACACCTAGAAGAGGAAAGTCTGACTTTGAAGGTCAGGTATGATTCAATCCTCTGCTCATGCCAGCCCCATGTTCCATGGTGAAGAGTCTCTGTACTGAAGACTGGGATGCAAGAGCTGTACCCAGTTAAAGATGTCTCCCCAAACCTACTTCAGCCTTATTCTTCATGCATTGGGGGATGGGGACAATAGATCCAGTATCTCACTGGGAGAGTATTGATGTTAAAAAGTTCTAGGGTGATGTATGGGAGCATAATATGTACTATATAACTTTTAAATATTGTCCAGTGTGTTCTCCTTCTCCTCTTCAATTATGGACTCAGTTTAATCAAGAAACATAGCACCTACTAAGTACTGGGCACTATTTTAAGCACTGAAGATCAAAACAGTTTCTGCCTTCAAGGAGCCTGTATTACGTTATAAGAAAATAACATTTACATATAAGGAAATAAAATATATATGCTAACTGATGACAAGAGCACTGGCACCTGAGGAATCAGGAAAGGCCTTATGTAGAAGGGAGCACGAGCTGGATTTAAGGGGACCTAAGAAGGTTTGTAAGAAGTGAGGAGGAAGTACATGTGCAAGGATTTAGATATAGGACATGGACTGTTGTGATTTAGAAACAGCAAGAAGGCAAATTTGGTTGCAATGTATAGTCTGTTTAGAGGAGCAATGTGTAATAAGCCTGGAAAGGTAGGCTGGAGTCAGATTATGAAGAACTTTCAATACCAGAGAAATTTCTATTTTATCCTAGAGGCAATGGGGAGTGAGTGGAGTTTTTCGAGCAGAGGAGTGACAAGGTCAGACCTGTGCTCTAGGAATATCATTTTGGTTGCTGAGTAAAGAATGGACTCTCTTCCAAACCTTTTCATTCCTTCTCAAACCTCCCATGGTTCCCCCTTCCCCTATCCACTGAACTAAGATCTTTGCCTCATATTTTCCCGAAAAAAATTTACTGTGAAATCCCTCCTCTCCCCTCTTTCCCATCTTCTTTCACCCAGAGACCTTCTTCTACTGAATGACTTTATCCTTTACCAAGGTTAACTCCTCTACCTGCTCAGATAATCCCATTCCATCTCTTCTCCCTCCATTGGATTGCCCCCTTTGACATTTCTATTACATCATTTTTTTCAGTCTCTCCCTGTCTACTAACTCATTTCCTGCTGCCTACAAATATACCCATATCTTCCGCATTCTGAAAAAATAAATCTCATTTAATGCTTCCATCCCCCACTCTCATCCTATGTATCTTCTGCCCTTTGTAACTAAACTCCTCAAAAAAATCATCTATAATCATTCCTTCCATGGTCCTCTCACGCTCACGGTCTTCTTAATCCCTTAACATCTAGCTTCCAACCTTTACCTTTTACTGCTTTCTCCAAAACTACCAATGATCTCTTAGTTGTCAAATCCAGTGAGCTTTTCTCATTCTTCGTTAATCTCTCTGCAGTCTTTGGCCCTGCTGATCAGTCTCTCCAACCTGATACTCTCTTCTCTCTAGGTTTTTGGGATACTGCTCTCTCCTGGTTCTCCTCCTATCTGCTTGACCATTCCTTCTCTGTTTCCTTTCTCTATCTTAATCTAGACCTCTTCTCCTCTCCTTCTAGATTATCTCACTTGATGATCTCATCAGTTCCGATGGATTTAATCACCATCTCTAGGCTGATGATTCTCAAATCTATCTATCCTGCCATAGCCTTTTCTGATCTCCAGTGCTACATCTCCAACTGCCTTTCAGACATCTCAAATTGGATCTCTAGTAGACATCCTACACTAAACATATCCAAAACAGAATTCATTTTCTTTTCCCTTAAACAAGGGGTGGAAAACCTGTGGCCTCGAGGCCACATGTGGTCCATATAACAGCCTCTCAATTAGTCTCCCTGCATCAAGTCTTCCCTTTATCCAATCAATAAATATTAATAAGAGGATTTGTTCTGCAAAACTTGGACTCAGTCAAAAGGCTGCACCCAAGGACCTAGAAGACTACACGTGGCCTTGTGGCCACAGGTTCCCCACTCCTGCCTTAAACCTACCTCTCTCCACCTCCCTTATTACTGTAGAGGGCAATATCATTCTCATCCTTGGCTCCTCCCCATCTTTCACCCCTACATATTATCTGTTAATTTCTCCTTGGCAACATTTCTCAATCAGGCTCCCTTCTCCTCTGACACTGCTGCCACTCTCGTGAAGGCTCTCATCACCTCATGTAAAGATCATCGAGTAAAATAGTGTAGGAAGAGAAAAGAAGATATCTCAGTACAGACCCCCAAAGACCACCTATGTTAGAAAACATGATCTAGATGAAGATCCAGCAATGGAAACAGAGAAGGGGTGGTCAGATATTCCAATAGCCTGCTGGTGGGTTGGCCTGTCTCCAGTCCTTCCCCCACTCCAACCCATCTCCCATTCAGCTACCCAAAGGATTTCCCTAAAGCATAGGTCTGACCACATTATTCCCCTACTCAACAAACTCCAGTGATTCCCAACCTCCAGGGTCAAATACAAATTTCTCTGTTTGGCAGTCAAAGCCTTTCATAACCTGGGCCCCTCCTACCTTTCCAGTCTTCCTATACCTTCCCTGCCATGCACTTTTCAATCCAGTGATGCTGGCCTCCTGGCTGTTCCATGAACAAGACACTCCAACTCTCAGTTCAGGGCATTTTCTCTGGTTGTCCTCCATTCTTGGAATACTCTTGCTCCTCAACTCTGCCTAATCAGTGAATATGAACAGGCAGTTTTCAGAAGAAGAAATCAAAGCTATCTATAGTCATACAAAAATTCTCTAAATCACCACTAATTGGAGAAATGAAAACTAAGAAAACTCTGAGGTACCACCTCATATCTATAAGAAATGAAAAATGTTGGAGAGGATGTTGGAAAATAGGTACACTATGAATTGTTGATAGAGTTGTGAACTTTAACCATTATGGAGAATAATTTGGAACTATGCCCAAAGAGCTATAAAAACTTTGCATGCCCTTTGACCCAACAATACCACTACTGGGCCTGTATCCCAAAAAGATCTACGAGAAATAAAAAGGACGTATATGTACATGAATGTTTATGACAGTTCTTTTTGTGGTCACAAAGAACTGGAAGTTGAGGGGATGTCCTTAGGTTGAGGAATGGCTGAACAAGTTGCACTATATGGTTGTGATGGAACACTATTGTGCTATAGGAAATGACAGGAGGATGGAGAGAGATAGTTTCAGAAAAAAACTAGGAGGACCTGTATGAACTGATGCAAAATAAAATGAACAGAATCAGAAGAACATTGTACACAGTAATACCAATATCATAATGATGATTGCCTGTGAAAGACTTACTTCTGATTCTAATTGATACAATGATTTAAAACAATTAGTGAGCACTCATGATGAGAGTTGTTACTGACCTCTAGAGAAAGAAGTGATAAACTCTGAAGTATAATTTTCTCACTTCATTTTTCTTGCTTTTTTTGCAACATGGCATAATTTGCATAATTTCACATGTATAATGGGTATCATCTTGCTTGGCTTCTCGGTCAGTGGGTGAGAGGTTGCAGGGAGGGAGAGAATTTGGAACTCAAAAAAAAACATTTAAAATAAGTAAATAAATAAATAATGAATTAAAAAACCTCTGCCTAATGATTTCCCTAGCTTCCTTTAAGTCCCAAATAAAATCTTGTTTTTTACCTTTTAATTCTAGTGCTTCCCCTCTGTTAATTATTTTCTCTTTATCCTGTATATATCTTACTGTGTGTGTACATACATATATATATATATCTGCTTACACGTTATCTCTGCCATTAGATTGTAAGCTCCTTGAGGGCTGGGACCATCTTTTCTCTTTTTTTGTGTCCCCAACGCCGGGAACAAAGTAGGTGCTTAATAATTGTTTATTGATTGATTGGATATAGGAGAGACTTGATGCAGGAAGACTAATTGAGGGGCTATTACAATAGTCTAAGTGAAAAATCTGAGATCCTGAACTAGTCAATGAAGTCAACAAGCATTTATCAAATGTAAACTTTATGCCAAGCATTTTGCTGAGCACAGGGAATAAAAAAAGGCAAGAATATGGTATCTGTTCTTAAGAAGTTTGTATTCTAATAGGGGACACAATGTACACATGACTATGTATGTACAAGATATATACTGGATAAATTTTAGGTAAACTCAGAGTGTGGGCTGGGAGGAGATGGGGAAAGCTTCTTGAAAAATGTGAAGTTTTGGTTGAATTTTAAAGGAGACCAAGGAAACCAGGAGGCTGAGGTGAGGAGGAAGAGCATTCCAGATGGCCAGTGAAAAGGCAGGAAGTGGGGGAAATGGAGCCTGTCACATGTTGGGGATAGCAAGTCTACTGACCAGTATGGCTAGAATATAGAAAGCAAAGAGTAAGAAGGATGTAACGGTGTATCGCCAATGCAATATTCACAGTGCCGACAGAGACTATGAATATGCTGGCATAGTTCTGAATCGCAAAATATTACAGACTCTCTATATTGGAAGACAGAACCAAAACATTTATCACCAGAAAGCCAAACCCCAACACCAAGAAGCCAAATCCATCATAGCAGCAAAGAAGTTTATACACATTATCACTGTAGGAGGCACCACCATTTCCAAGCCTTCCCCCTGCTAGGGCCTTCCCACAAACAAACACTCACAGCACAGGTGCCTGCCTGCTTCTTCTCTCTCCCTCAGCTCTAACTGCTCTGACCAACTTCCTCTTAGCTCTGCTCCACCCTTCCTGTTCCACCCTTTCAGCAAGCTTCTCCCACCACAGGCTTCATGTAACTTAGGCTTCCATGTGACTTAAGCAGGTCACGTGGGCCTATTAATGGATGGGAAAGATCTTTAAATTAAGCAAAAATACATCAACAATACAAAAGGTAGGATGAGACAAGGCTGTGAAAGACTCTAAATAGGAAGAAGATTTTGTATTTGATCCTGGAAATAATAAGGAACAACTGCCATTTATTGAGTGGAGGAAAGGGAAGCGTGATATGACATGCTCATGCATATGACATAGACAAATTACTTTGGCAGCTCAGTGGTAAATGGATTGTAATGAGAAGACACTTAAGGATACTAATTGTTTATTTTTTCATTCTTTTTTATCAAATATATGCAATTTTAAAAATTTTTTTCTTACATTTTTGGGTTCTAAATTCTCTCCCTCTATAGATTGTACATGGGTAGTCATGCAAAAATGTATTTCCATACTAGACATGTTGCAAAAGAAAGCAGACAAAAAAAAGGAAAGTAAAAAAAAATGCTTTGATCTGCATTCAAACTCCATCAGTTCTTTCTCTGGAGATGGCTAGAATTTTCCATCATAAGTCCTTTGGAATTGCCTTAGATCATTGTATTGCTGAGAATAGCTAAGTCATTCACAATTGATCATTGCATAATATTGCTGTTACTGTGTACAGTGTTCTGGTTCTGCATCATTTTGCATCAGTCCATATAAGTATCTGGGAATACTAATAAGAAGGCAATTGTAATAGCCTGGGAAGAGGTGATAAGGGCAGGGGATGTATGAATGAAGAGAATGGGCCAGTACACAAGAGGTCTTGTGAAGGTGGAAATGACAAGGTTTGGCAACAAAGCATATATGTGGGATGAGAGAGAGTGAGAAGTCAAGGATGACACTGAGGCTGCAAATGTTGGTGACTGGGAGGATGGTGGTATGTTGTTTTTGCTCATTTGTGTCTGATTCTTCATGGCCCTATTTGGGTTTTCTTGGCAAAGATACTGGAGCAGTTTGCCATTTCCTTCCCCAACTCATTTTACAAATGAGGAAATTGAAGCAAACAGAGTTAAATAACTCTTGTACCATCACGTAGCTTGTAAGTGTATGAGGCCAGATTTGATCTTAGGTCCTTCTGACGCCAAGGCCAGTACTCTTCACTGTGCCACCTAGCTGTCCCAAGGATGATGGTATACTGCACAGTAATAGAAAAGTTGGGAAGAGGGGGAGAGATTGGAGAGAAAGATAATAAATATGTTGCTTTTGAGATGCCTATTTCAAGATATCCAAAAGGCAGTTGGTGGTAAGGGACTGTAGCTCAGAAGAGAGATTAAAGCTAGGTATATAGACCTGTGAACCCCTAAGAGCCAGTGAGATGGCCAAGTGAGATAGTGAAGAAAGACAAGAGAGCCTAGAATAGAGCTTGGGGGACATCCACAGTAAGTAGATGTGACCTGAGTGAAGGTTTACCAAAGAAAGACTGATAGCTGAGGGAGTAGGGAGCAGAATAAATATGAAAACTGTTAGGAAGGCTCATCTACCAAGACCTGACAACTAATTGAATATGAGACACAAGGGAATGATAAATCCAAAACTGAGAATGACTCTGAAGTTGAAAACCCAAGCAACTAGATGGATGGAAGTACTTTTTGCAGAAAAAGGGAAGGATAACCTCCCAATTAGTCTTCCTAACTCAAGTCTCTCCTCACTCCAGGCTGCTTTCCACATAGCTACAAAAAGGATTTTTCTTAAGCACAGATCTGACTATGTCACCTCTCTACTTAAACTTGAGTGGCTTCCTATTCGCCTTTAAGATAAAATATAATCTCTGCTTTGCTTTTTAAACAATCTGGTTCCAAGCTGTCTTTCTGAGCTCATTATACAATACTCCTCCCTGATTCTGAAATACAACCAAACTAACCTTCGCTCTGTTTCTCATCAACACTCTATCTTCCATGTCCTTGACTTTACCTGCCTGTCCCCCACACTTGAATTCTGTTCAGTCCTCACATTCACCTCATAGAATTCCTTGCTTCCTTCAGGACTCTGCTCAAGCATCACCTCGTACATGAAGATGGGAAGGAAGATCCTGATCCCCCAACTGCTCGTGACCTTCCGCTTTAAGGATTTAGCATCTATTTGCACTTATTCTCTTTATATTTATTCTGTATATATCTAGAGAAGCAGCATGGATAGAGAATCAGCTTTGTAGCCAGGAAGTTCCAGGCACAGGTCCAGCCTCTGACACATGCAGTCTGGGTGACCCTAGCTAGGCAAATCATTTAACTATTCTGTGGCCTCAGCAACTCTTTAAATTGTAGAGAAGGTGTTGATTTGCATCGGTAGGGTAAGTTTCCTCCTCCAGTTCTCTCTGCCAATGAAATCACTCATCTGGTACCTATCCCTTATCTTATCTGTATGTATTATCTCTATGCCTTTTCCTGTCTCTATATACTTAAATGTGTATTTCTTGTCTCCCCATTAGAATGCAAGCTCCTTAAAAGCAGGGATTTTTCATCACTTGTATTCATGTTCCTAGCAACTAACACACTGCCTGACACAGAGTAGATGCTTAAAAATGCTTATTGATTGTTGTTCACTTAAAAGGGAGAAAAGGGATGACTTTGATGGAGGAGACAATGAATTTTCTTTTGGTTGTATTAAATTTGATATTACAGGACTCGCAGTTGGAAATGTCCGATAAACAGCTGCTGATCAGCATATGTCTGTTGAAGATATATTTATTAAAGGATAAGCTCTGTGGACTAGAAAACTCATTTTACATTCACTTGGAAAATGTAGAAGTAGGACTTTGGACTATACAAAATTGGAGGACAACTAGTGGATAGAGTGCTGTGCCTGGAGTCAGGAAGACTCATCTTCCTGAGTTCAAACCTAGCCTCAGATACTTACTAGCTATGTGACCCTGGGCAAGTCACCTGATGCTGTTTGCCTCAGTTTCCTCATCTGTAAAATGAGATAGAGAAGGAAATGACAAATCACTCCAGTATCTTTTCCAAGAAAAACCCAAATGGGGTCATGATCAGTAAGACACAACCGAACAACGACAACAACCAAACATGCCTCTTTGCCCTGGCGATGACTGTTAGCAGAACTCAAGCTTCTCAGTTTTCATGTGGAAACATTCAGGAGAAATCAAGACAGAATGGGTCCTAATATCTCATAGGATAGTTAGAAAGTTCATTCTAAGCCCCATTACTTATAGGCCCCTCCAGTACCAATATAAAAGAGGGTGCGGGTAAGGGATGATGAGAGAAGATACAGTCATTTCTGGGGCAAGGAGAGCTAAGAATCTAGTGACTTCTGGGGGAAGCCAGGTCTCTGAGTGCATGTAAATAGAAGGAATGCAAAATAGTTCCAAAATGAAAAGAATTTTGTTAATTATGGAATAGGAATTCCAAAGGACACAATGGAAGGGGAGACAGTTTGGGATGCAGGAAAAATAGGCTTAGAGCACTGCCTGAGAGCAATATTCTCATTCCAGTTTCCATTCTTGGGTAATCTAGATTATTCCATAGCTTTAACAATAAAATATAGTTTCTCTTTTCTGTGGTCTTAAGCACAGAAATTGGACTCCTATTTAGGAGAACGGGCTGCTCTTTTAGAAAGGGCTTGCTCACTTTGTGACAGGACATTTGCTATTTGGCTCTGAATAGCTTGAATTGGATTTAAACTTAACCTAATTCCATACTGCATTCACTGATCCTCGAATTAGCTGGGATCCCATGAGGGAAGGGGTAGCTAGGACACCCTCTACTTAAATAAATCGCTGGAGCAGCTTGCCCTTCCAAACCTATATGTTCCTTCTATGGCACAATTTCTAATGTATCTGGCTCGCAATCTAGTCTGCTGAGGGTCTTATGAGTCTGATAATAAAATTGTTTAAGGCCACTGTATATCTTCAAGCATGGTTCGAATTACTACTTTTCACATGTTGTAGAGGAGGCTCTTGGACTCATGTTAGTTGGACTAGATGGTTTCTAGGGTCTTTTCCACCTATTAGATCCCAGAATTCTGTTATTCTCCTGAGCCTTTGGGTGTTTTTTTCCCAGAAGGGGCAATCAAAGAAGGCATCTTTGAGGCAGTGGCAACTATGCCTTGAAGGATGATAAAAATTCAGAGAGGCGGAGATGGGTAGGGGAAGAGAGTGGCACTTCAAGCATTTGTCTGTGCAAATGTATGGAGGTGGGAGATAGAATGTTGAATGTAGGAAGGAGATAGTAGCTTGGTTTAATTGAAGCATTGAGTTTGTGAAGAAAGGGAATCATATGAAATAAAGATGGAAAGAAAGGTTGAGCTAGACTGTTGAAGGCTATAAAGGCCAAGTTGAAGAGTTTGTCTTCAATGAAGGGTAAAAATAATATTTATACTCACATTTTAATAGGCTGTTTAATAGATGGTTAAGGTTTACTAAGCACTTCCCTTCAAATACACTTCAGGATGCATAAAAATTAGTTTTTTTTCCTAACTAAATAAGAATATAACTAAGGTATTAGTGAATGAAATGTAAGGACTCACAAAAGCTAGGAGGTAATAAGACCAATGGCTAGAAGAGGGGGCACTAGCTGTGATGTGCATCACCCAATAACAGAGGGTTCTCTAGGGCAGCCATCACATTCTCTCTGGCTCTCAGAAAGCTAGCTGACCTTTTCCCATTAGCATTATTGGTAATATGGATTTTCTTTGGTTGGACAAGGGATTGACTTCAATTATGTTTGTTTTGTTTCTTTTTATCATTAAAGTCACAGTTTTCAAATTTCTCTTTGAAGCTGATCTTTGCTTAGTTAAATAGTATTTCTATTAAAATGGACTTCTTTGGGTAAAACAGGTTGATCTTACTTATCTCGTGGGTATGTGTTTTTGTGGTCACACAGTACAGTGGACATGCTTTGGTTGTCTAGCCTATAGGAGGTAATTGCCAACATAGTTTCCTTTTTGGTTTGGGGCAGATTTCATAGTCTGACCCATTGTTGATAAACCTTCAACTAGAGCCATATGGTCTGTGCTTACTTGTTTTGTATTCTATTCATAACATTATGAGCTCTACTTGAAAGAACAGAGAGCAATCCACAGGCGTCTGGAGCCTTTTGTCACATCTGGATGAGAAAGTCTATTGTTATAAAATGGATGTCGTTCTCTAGAGAGCACAGTTCTAAGAGGAGTAAGTGCATTCCAGGCATAGAAAATAGATAGTACAAAGGTAAGAAAATGAGCGATGCAGAGCCCTGGGTGAAAAACAGTAAGAAGCTACTTTGGTTGGATCGTAGGGTACATAAAGGGGAATAATGCATAACCGAGTCTAAAAGGTAGGAAGAGTCCCAGTTGTGAAGGGCTTTACATGACAAATTGAAGACATTATATTTGATCTTGGAAGCAATGGGGAGCTATTGAATTTTACTAAGTGGAGGAATGACATGGTGAAACCTGCCCTTCAGAAAAATTACTTTGGCAGCTATATGGAGGATGGATTGGAGAGGGAGAAACTAAGGCAGGGAGACCAATTAGGAAGCTATTGCAGCCACCAAGATGAGAGGTAATGAGGCCCTTAAATAAGGTGGCAGCTGTGTGAGCAGAGAGAAAGGGATAAATGCAGAGAAATTGTGGAGGCAGAAATGACAAGATTTGGCAACTGATTATATATTTGAGATTAGTGAGTTGAAGAGTGGAGGATAATAGCAATGGGGAGAATCTGTGTGATTAGAAGGACTGTAGTCATTTTGTGAGAAATACAGAAGTTTAGGAAGGGATAGATTTAATGGAAATAATAACGAACTACTTAAATAAGCTCTTCACTCAGAAAAATTAGAAATAGATGAAAGGAAATATTTTGAGTCTTGTTGACATTTCTTAGAGAAATTTAATTAATGTGAAATAATTGCCAGAATATAGAAGCAAAAGAAGCCCAGAAACCATTTCAGGAAGCAAACACTTGATTGTCTTGCTAAATAGAAAGAAATGATAACCAAGGGCAACACTGATTTATAATTTAAGCACATTTGCAAAACACTAGGGAAGAGGAAGAGTAGTATTATCTTGAGAAACATAAAACGCAGTAGGGAAGGAAAATGGACTTGAATTAAATTTCCTTTCTTTCAACTATCAAACATTTTTTTTTCTTCCTCTCACCCTCTTCCCATTGAAAAAGGAAAAACAATGCTCAAAAAGGATTTGGAAGAGCAAGTTAGAGAAGTAGAGGAATAATTGGGAAGAGAAATGAGAAGAATGAGAGAAAACCATGAAAAACAAGTCAATGACTGGCTAAAGAAGACCCCAAAAAATACTGAAAAATATACTGAAGAAAACAACACCTTAAAAAATAGACTAAGTCAAATGGCAAAAGAGCTCCAAAAAGCCAATGAGGAGAAGAATGCCTTGAAAGGCAGAATTAGCCAAATGGAAAAGGAGGTCCAAAAGACCACTGAAGAAAATACTACCTTAAAAATCAGATTGGAGCAAGTGGAAGCTAGTGACTTGATGAGAAATCAAGATATTATCAAACAGAACCAAAGGAATGAAAAACTGGAAGACAATGT
>JAQQSZ010012820.1:0-11913 GCA_028646595.1 Phalanger gymnotis | reverse complement strand
AGTGAAAAGACCAGAGCTGAATAGAAAATTTGACTTTCAAACACAAGAATCAAGAGAAGCATGAAAAGGTAAACAAGAAAGAGAAATCATAAGGGACTTACTAAAGTTGAACTGTTTACATTCCTACATGGAAAGATGATGTATGTACTTCATGAGACCTTTCTCAGTATTAGTGTAGTTGAAGGGAACATACATATATATAGACAGAGGGCACAGGGTGAGTTGAATATGAAGGGATGATATCTAAAAAAATAAAATCAAATTAAAGGATCAGATAGGAATATATTGAGAGAGGGAGAAAGGGAGATATAGAATGGGGTAAATTATCTCGCATAAAAGTGGCAAAAAATAGCAGTTCTGTTGGGAGAGAAGAGGGGGCAGGTGAGGGAGAATGAGTGAATCTTGCTCTCATCAGATTTGTCCTGAGGAGGGAATACCATACACACTCAATTGGGTATGTTATCCTACAGGAAAGAAGGAGGAAGAAGATAAAAAAAAAAGGGAGGATGATAGAAGGGAGTGCAGATAGGGGGAGGAGGTAATCAAAAGCAAACACTTTTGAAAAGGGACAGGGTCAAGGGAGAAAATTGGATAAAGTGGAATAGGATAGAAAGGAGCAAAAAAAAGTTAGTCTTTAAGAACATTAAGTATTGTGGAAGTGTTTTGCATAATGATACACATGTGGCCTATGTTGAATCGCTTGCCTTCTTAGGAAGGGCGGGTGGGGAGGGAAGAGGGGAGAGAATTTGGAATTCAAAGTTTTAAAAGCAGATGTTCAAAAAAAAGTTTTTGCATGCAACTGGGAAATAAGATCTGCAGGCAATGTGGCATAAAAATCTTATCTTGCTCTACAAGAAAGTAAGAGAAAAGGGGATGAGGTGGAGAGTGAGGTGACAGAAGGGAGGACTGACTGGGGAACAGGGCAATCAGAATATATGCTGTCTTGGAGTGGGGGGGAGGGTAGAAATGGGGAGGAAATTTGTAATTTAAACTCTTGTGAAAATTAGTGCTGAAAACTAAAAATATCAAATAAATAATGATTAAAAAAGTTCTCTTTCCTGTTTACCTTTTGATGTTTCTCTTGATTATTGTATTTGAAAGTCAAAGTTTCTATTCAACTCTGGTCTTTTCAGCAAGAATTCTTGAAAGTCCTCTATGTCATTGAATGCCCATTTTTTCCCTGAAATATTTTACTCAGTTTTGCTGAGTAGGTGATTCTTGGTTTTAATCCTATCTCCTTTGACCTCTGGAATATCACATTCCAGGCACTTGGTTCCCTTAATGTAGAAACTTCTAGATCTTGTGTTGTCCTGATTGTGTTTCCATAATATTCAAATTGTTTCTTTGTCTCCTTGCAATATTTTCTCCTTGACATGGGAACTCTGGAATTTGGCTACAATATTCCTAGGAGTTTTCCTTTTTGTATCTTTTTGAAGTGGTGATTGGCAGATTCTTTCAATTTCTATTTTACCCTCTGGTTCTGGAATATCAGGCCAGTTTTCCTTGATAATTTCTTGAAAGATGATGTGTAGGCTCATATTTTGATCATGGCTTTCAGGTAGTCCAGTAATTTTTACATTATCTCTCTTGGATCTGTTTTCCAGGTCATTGGTTTTTCCAATGAAATATTTCACATTGTCTTCCATTTTTTCATTCTTTTGATTCTGTTTTATAGTTTCTTGATTTCTCATAAAGTCATTAGGTTCCATTTTCTCTGTTCTCATTTTTAAGGAATTATTTTCTGAAGTGAGCTTTTGGACCTTCTTTTCCATTTGGCCAATTCTGCTGTTTAAGGCATTCTTCTCCTCACTGGCTTTTTGGACCTCTTTTGCCATTTGGGTTAGTCTATTTTTTGTTTTGTTTTCGAAGTGGGAAGGCAGGGCAGTTGGGGTCAAGTGACTTGCCCAAGGTTACACAACTAATGTGTCAAGTGTTTGAGGCCAGATTTGAACTCAGGTCCTCCTGACTCCAGGGCCAGTGCTCTAACTCATTGCGCCACCTAGTTGCCTCAGTCTATTTTTTAAAATATTATTTTCTCCAGTATTTTTTGGGTCTCCTTTAGCAAGCCACTGACTTGTTTTTCATGGTTTTCTTGCATCACTCTCATTTCTTTTCCCAATTTTTCCTCTACTTACTCAATTTTCAAAATCCTTTTTGAGCTCTTCCATGGTCTGAGACCAATTCATATTTTTCTAGGAGGCTTTTGATATAGGATCTTTGACTTTATTGTCTTCTGGTTGTATGTTTTGCTCTTCTTTGTCACCAAAGTAAGATTCTATAGCCTGAGTTTGGTTTTTTTTTTTATGCTGCCTGCTCAGTTTCCCAGCCAATTAATTATTTGACTTTTGATGTCTTTGTCAAGGTAGGACTCTGCTTCCAGAGTAGAGAGAACTCTGTCCCAAGTTTCAGGGGTATTGCGTAGCTGTTTTCAGAGCTACTTTTAGGCACCTGTAAATTTTCAGTTCTTCTGAGGTGGTATGATCCAAGGAGAGGTGTTTACTGCTCTCCTGGCCTGTGTTCTGGTCTGTGAGTGACTTCAAACACTTTTTTCTGCCCTGGCTCTGTGAAGAGGATTCCCTCTCCAAAGCCACCACGAGCTCTGCCACACCAGCACTTTCTAGCCCCAGGACCACCACCCAGGAATGCGACCCAGATCCAAACAGGGCAAAGCAAGAGAATCTTGCCTCAGTGCCAGTAAAGAGATCCCTGGAGTCTTGCTCTGATCATCCACTTGATCCCCCTACCATCTGTGGGCCTGGAGTTCTGGAAGCAGCCACTGCTGCCTCTTCCACCCCAGGGCCTGGGGCCAGACAACACTCTTCTCTCACCCAGGTCCAACCAAGTTTCCCACTGCCCTTTTACAATGTCTTTAGTGTTTATAGTTTGAGAAGTCTGGAAGCCACCACAGCTGCAAGTGATTAATCCCCTGAGCCCTGCTCCCAGCCTGGCATGATAGACCCTTCCCATTGACCTTCTAGACTGTCTGGTGCTGGAAATCTGCCTCACTCTGTCATTTTGTGGGTTTTGTAGCTCTAGAATTTGTTTAGAGTCATTTTTTACAGGTTTTTGGAGGGATTTGTGCCAGAGATCAAGCAAGTCCCTGCTTTTACTTCACCATCTTGGCTCTGCCCTCTATTGTTTTTATAAGATATAAAAAGAAAGTTATTTAAAATTTGGAATATGGTTTTGTTTCAGTTACACCTTTTTCGCTTTTCCGGAAATAAAAATCAGTGTAAGATGAATTAATTACAAATAAAACTAATTTCAAGATAAATACAGGAGAAGAAAGATTTTGCTTCTAATATGATAAATGTGTTTCATTATAATTGATTTCTTTGTAATCCCTTGAGAAAGGATCCTTAGGCTTCAGTAAGCTGCCATGTAGGTCCATATCTCAAAAATATTAAGAACCCCTGCCTAGACACTTAGCTTTAAACCTAGAGTCATTGTTGACTGACTTTTGCTCCGTGTACCACCTTTCCTACCCCTCCTCCACTCTATTCAGTTATCAAATCATGCCCATTCTGCCTTCCAAATATTTATTTTATCCATTTCCTTCCTTTCATCTAGCAAATATCACCATAGTACTGGATCTTATCATCTTATGTCTAGACTGTTATAAAGCCTCCTGACTGCTTTCTCCACATCTAGACTATTCCCCAACTCCTTTCTAACCTGAGCTTTACTAGATTAGTCTTGCTGAAACATACCTTTGATTGTGACAGGGTCATGATTACATCATCCCCCTCCACTTCACCCCAGTCAAAAACCTTAAATGACTGATTCCTCATTGTGTACAAAATACAGCACAATTTACTTAGCCTTACATTTAAAGCCCTCTATCATCTGATCCCAGCCTATGTTCCTGGTCTTATCTCTCCTATTTATTTCCTATGTGTACCTTAAACTTTAGCTGTATTGTACTACTAGCCAGTGCTTAAAAAACACTTTCATTTCCATCCATTTGGCTTGTCTTTCCTACTCCTAGGTTTCTATTAATATTCTGCCTATTCTTCAAGACCTAGTTCTAATGCTACTTCCTTCATGGAGTTTTTCCTGTTTCCCTTCATCTCTGTTTGCCAAAAATTATTTCTTCTTTCCTTGAGTTCCAGACTTACTGCCTGTTTCCACAATTCGGCTAGCAGCTTCTGTGGGGGTGTAAGATCCACCCACAGCCAGCACCCAGAAAACTGCCAGCACGCTGCAGGTTCTTTTGATCTGTTTAACTAAGGAAAGCAGGGTGAAGGGGATGACACGCTTACTTTAATTCAGCACACAAATACAATTCACTTAGTTCAGGGGAAAAAGACCAGCATACTGAACTTCAGAGCAAAATATAAATTACAGACATCCACAGACAGACCCAATACAATTCATAGTTCACAACATCTAGGTTCAGCCTGGGAGCTCAGAACAAGGGCTGGCCCAGAGTCATGCGCGCCACCACTGCTTCGGCAAAGAGCTCCAAAGTAGAGGAGGCCAACCCCTGGTTTTTTTATCTTTTTCAGCATCAAGGGTGAGTCAGACATGCGACTCACCCACATGACCTAGAATTGTCACAAAGAGGGGGACTTAAACCCACGTGGTCTAAGAGCCTCTGCTGTCCCAGACATGTAAACTAGGCCCTCCCTGGAGTTAGCCCCACCTTGGGCCCCACCTTAGTTGCCAATCCACACCCACATAGGTTTTACACCTAATAGGGTTTTGGGCCTGGGGCTTAGCACTTAGTAAGGCTCAATGAAATACACTGAATTACTTAACAAAAACAAAAGCCAAACTCTTTAAGGGCACTTGTTGAACTAAGTGCTAAGGAGCCCATTTTGCTTACCAACACACTGCCTTATATTACAGTTATTTTATGTACATGTTAACTCTCTTTTTGGGTTGTCAACTCTTTTCCTAAGAGTTCTGTAAGATCTTCTATCGTCTGGATTCATAATTGTTGAACAAGTAACAGTCTTCAGGAGGCGTTTACTTATTCTGTTTCCATTGGCCCTATCACTCTAACTGTGGACCCAATTTTTCCCTAAATTATCTTGGGAGTTGGGGACAAGTCTATATATTTCTTCTGCCTATAATGCAAAAAATTGTCCCCGCTACAGCTAAGAAAAAGCTTTTCCACCACTCACCACTATGAATCTGGGGAATCTGGTTGCCCTTGTCATGGAACTAAAGCCCAGTCACTTGTAGAATTCTGAAGGATAAAGGATGTGTGAAGCACCAAGTACTGTTTTCTGAGACTGACCAGAGTTTATTCTGTTTGTTTTGTTCTGATGTTCAACTATAAAATAAATGCCTGAATTGAATTCAACAAATATTTATTTAGTGCCTGCAATAAGCAAGGCTCTCTCTGCTAGTTGCTAGCATTATCAAGATAAAATGAGCCAGGCCAGGAGTGGGGAACCTGCAGCTTCAAAGCTATATGTGGCCCTCTAGCCCCTCAAGAGCAGCCCTTTGACTGAATCTAAACTTCTCAGAACAAATCCTTTTATTAAGGAGATTTGTTCTGGGAAGTTTGGATTCAGTCAAAGGGGAAATATTCTTTGAAATTTGGATTCAGTCAAAGGGTTGCACTTGACCTACTTGGTCATATGTGGCCTTGAAGCCACAGATTCCCCATCCTTGACCCAGGCTTTGCCCTTAGGGAGGGAGGCTATATCTTACTGGTGAAGATAGGTCATGCACAGATCAGTATCACACAAGTCAGGTCAACAAACATTTGTTAAATACTTGCTATGTGCTAGGCACTGTGCTCTGTATAAGGGAAGGGAGTTGAGGGACCAAGGAGCAAACTGGCTAAGTGTAGAAATTTTTGGTGAGTGAGATACCAGTATTAGCAAGGAATATCCAGGAAGGCTTCTGAGAGAAGGCAGCACTTGAACTGAATCCCAAAGGAAGATAAGGAATTTGTAAGGCAAAATAAGAGTTTCTTCTAGCTTGGGGATAGGGAGTGGTACTAAAGCATGACAAATGAGATAACTGACATGATATTAATCTAGTTTGGATGGAGTACAGAAAATAAGAGGAGAATAATATGAAGGAAGGTGGATAGGTACATTGTTGACATATTGTTGAGGGTTTTAAGTGCCAAGAAAAGAAATGCACTTCTTATTCTAGACAATAGGGAGCCATTTGAAGATGTTTGAGCAGTGGAATGATATGATTAGACTTTCAGAAGACTTTGAGGCAGCTATGTGAGGATAGATTGTAGAGGACAGAGACTAGAGCCTGGGAGAGCAATTAAGATGCTATTAAAACAGTCTGGGCACATAGTAGTAACATTAAAAGAGGAAGCTGATGTGGCAGATGCTCTGGTAGAATCTGGAAGATTTGGCAGCTGATCAGTGGCATGGGGGAAACAAAGGTTGGAAGAAGTGGGAAAAGTCAAAGATGTCTGATGGTATCCTTCACAAAAATAGGGTTCATAGGAGAGGTAGAAAATAAGAGATTCAGTTTTGCCTAACTTGAGTCGCAGAGATGGTTGGTACATTCAGATAGAGATATTTAACACATAGTAGATGAATTTGGATTGAATAAGAGAGAAGAAAGGACTAGATGTATAGGTTATATGATAGAAATTTGTTTCTTAATAATTTGTCCTATTTCCCTTTTATTTTTGTGTGGGTTTTTTCCTTACATGATACAAATAGAGGAAGAATTCCACGTAGTTATCATCCTCAAAAACAGTGTGGTATAGTAGAAAGAACATTTGCTTTGTAATTGGAAGAAACCAGAGTTCAGAATTCTGCTTTTGATACTTTGTTGTTATGTAACAACTACTAGCAAGTCACCTGACTTCTCTGAGCCTCCTTTTATTCATTACTTCAATGAGCATTTATTAAGTACTTAATATGTATCAGGCACTGTTAGGAAGAAAGTATATAAGAATGAAACAAACTTTGTTTTCCATGAGCCTATTTCCTCATCTATAAAATGGGATTAATAATACCTGTAAGTCCCTACTTCATAGGGTTGTCGTGTGGATCAAATGAAGCCATTTATATGAAGTGTTATGTATAAAATTTATATAAAGGTTTCACAAATCTTAAAGCACTACAAACATAGAAGCTATTATTACTATTTTAGTTTTGTCTTACATTTTTTGGTAATTGTCTATTTCAATTCAAATATTGGCATGTCTTCCTCAATATTCAGTAAAGGATGTGGAAGGATTTTGAGTGTTGCAGGAACCATCTTTATCAGTATTTATCAATACATTGTTTATAGAGTTGTACGAAAGCTCATGGTAACTGTAGGCTTTCTAGTAGAATTCAACATAAGGTATACTGTTTTTCCTAAGCTCCAGCTACATAGTTTTATTTTCTGAAATTCCTCATTTATAAAGTATTTAAGGGGAATGACCACCCCCCCCATACATTGTTAGAGCACTGCATTATATAAATATATACAAATGTTAGCTGGTTGATGTAGATGTGCCTTTATGAGGATGAATTTTGGCTTTTAAAATTCTTTATGTTGAGATGCTTGTCTTGTTTTATCTTGTTTCCTTTGATTTAATCTTCTTTGTTTAAATTTAGTAAATATATGCTATTCTATACATTAAATATCTCTCATTTATCTTTTAGGTGATTGTATATGATAAAACACATTTCCTTGGGCAGGCCAAGGAGTTTAATGAACATGTAGACTCTGTCCCAGAGCTTTTCAGAAATGAGGAGAATTTCTTTGGAATTGCATCAATTCGTGTCATTGGTGGAGTGTGAGTGGCAAATTTTGAATATTAGTTGTTTATTGATCTCCAAATATTTTTGACCTGCCTCATGAATTGCATGGTGTTTGTTTTTCATGTTTATTTTGTATATTTTCTTGTATATGTACATGTTGCACATGTCACGTTCCCTTATACAGAATATAAATTCATTGAGAATAGGGACTGTTTCATGTTTTATTTTGTACCCCTAGTGCTTAGCACAGGATATATGCTTAGCATATAGTAAAGCCACAACTAGTGCTTGTTGCTTGGTTGATTGTAGTTAACTTTTTTTAAATAAAATTTCCTTTCAAATTGTAATGGCTGTGCAAAATTTGTTTTCATTAAATTTTTTGCAGCTGATTTTTTAAATTTCCCATGAAAATATTATTTTAGATAGAGGTGATATTCATATATCATTTGCTAAGTGAAGACAATAGAAAGGCATTTAATAATAATATATTCATGAAAGTCTATATTAAGATCAAGAGATGATTTTACTTACCTAATTTCTGTGTAGCTTACTGTTTTTATTTTTATTGGCCATTCAGTTTACTTTGAAGGCAAGTAATAATTTTGCTTCCTTCCAGTTTCTTGTCATCTCCAATGCTGATAACAATTTTTTTTTTTTTACAGAAAACATCTGTAGATGTCTTTATACCTTTATATACTCAGACTTCCCTAGTTGCTTTTACCAGTTCCCTCCCAAATGGCAACGAGCTTGACATCTAGGGAGTGGCATTATCTTCTGATTTAAGCCTTGGATAAATGATTTACCAAAGAAAGCCTTAAGATTGAGCCCATGGGCATAAGCGATTAAAAACAGGCATGACCTTACATGATTCTGTTTGGTAGTACTTGTCTTTTCTCCTTTTTTTTTTTGTTTGTATTTTTTTTTCTAACATGACTCCATTTGTTTTGAAACATATGGTATAAGATCACATTGCAGACATTCCAAAAGAGATGGTTCTGTTGTATCCCTACAATTAATCCCTTGTTTGGGAAAAGCCTCACAGCTCTAAGGATCATTGTTTTTAAGCCAAAAGAAAATATTGTTGGTTTGTAGAATTAGATTTGTAATAATCAGTTAAAGCCATTTGTATTGTTTCTTTATTACACTCACTGATTACAACTTTTTAAACTGCTGAATTTGTGTTATGTGCATACCTAGGTGGGTTGCCTATGAAAAAGAACATTTTAAAGGCCAACAGTATCTGCTAGAAGAGGGAGAATATGAAGACATCAGTACTTGGGAGACGTTGAATAGCACTTTAATGTCTTTCCGGTACTTACAAGCAGTAAGTTTTCATCATTTTATAAATCATTGAAAGTCAGTCATAATTCTGTGCAGATTAGAAAATTATAAAATGTTACTGACACCTGAGTATCATGAGATTGAAGTACCTGGTTCAGTGTATTATTTGCCATATTGCCATGATACATTATGAAACATTCATTACTTCTTACATCTTTACAGTGATGTCTCAGGATGCTCAGAGATACAAATTTTTACACTCAGAGGTTATGTGTATATATTAGTTTTTCTTAAAAATACATCATAACTTTTGCTTTATAAATTCCTAAACATGTATCTGAGATCATTTAATTAAAACAGGCTTTAAGATGGCTACAGAGCCCACTTCTACCAGCTACTCTTCAAGGTTTTATTTCTTTCCTAGTCATCTCCCTCAGGCTTTGATAAATTCCTATCCAGATTCTGTAGAAATACAGACAAATAAGGGAAATCCATATTTATGCTTACACGTGTCAGTATAAAGTAAGCTAGAAACTACTTATATCTGAAAGAAGTATACTGATAAATACAGTTTTGAAAAGTGCATCTGTTTTTCTTGGTAGTAGTTCTTCATCTCTAATTGAGGACAGGCTTTGAAGTTCTCAAATAGATATTCTGTTGATGTTCAGTTACAACAGGCCCGGTTTTTTGTTATTTTTTTTAAATTGATGCATTTTGCTTTTATATCACTTCTTCTTTCCAATATAATATTATTCCACCTAAAGGAGGACAGACCTCCTGTTGAACAAAGATTAAGAAATTGAAAAAATGAGTAGTTCAGCAAAACTAACCCACATATAATTGTATCTGGAAGTATAAGCCGTTTTCTACTCTCCTATTCCCCACCCCCATGCTCCATACCATCTCCCCAATAAAAAAAAGAGGCATATTTTCTAAACTCTTCTTCTGGTCCAGGCTTGGTCATTGTAATTACACAGCATTCAATTTTGTGTTTTATTTTACATTTACTTTGTTCTACTCATTTTTGATCAGTTCATAAATATCATCTCGTTTCTTTGAATTCTTTTGTCATGTTACAGCAGAGTAATGTTTCATTACATTCATGTGCCACAATTTATTCATCTGTTTCCCACCTGATAGACATATACTTTATTTATAGTTTTTTGCTATCACAAAAGTTCTGCTCTTAATATTTTGTTATATATTTGACCTTTTTCTCTTTGACTTCCTTTGAAGTCAATGCAGTAGTATCTCTGGGTCAAAGAGTATAGAACTATTGGTCACTTTTTTAGGACAATTTCTAATTGTTTTCCAGAATGACTGGCACATTTGAAAGCTTCCCTGATATTATCCAGTTCCGTTAAAAATCAAGCAAAGTTCTATTTAAAGAACAATACCAATACAATATAAACTCTTTGAAAAAACAGGTAAGGAAGGAGTCCTACCAGATTTCTTCTGTGACACAAATATGGTTTTGATACCCAAACCAGGAAGAGCAATAACAGAAAAAGAAAAACTATAGACTAATTTCCTTAATGAATATTTATGCAAAAACTTTAAATAAAATACTAGCAAAGAAATTATGGCAAAATATCCCAAAGATCATCCACTATGACCAGATACTACTTGGGATTCAGACCAGGGTTGCAGGGTTGGTTCATGAGAAGTAAAACGGATAATTTTGATTGCATGAATTAAGTTTTTTTCACGAACAAAACCAATGCACCTAAAATTAGATGAGAAACAGGAACATGGGGGAAAATTTTATAGCATATATCCCTGAGAAAGACATTATTTCTCAAATATACGAATTGAGTCAAATTTATAAAAAGAAGAGCTATTATCCAGTTAATAAATGGTCAGAGGATACAAATAGGCAGTTTTCAGAAGAAGAAATCAAAGCTATCAATAGTCATATGAAAAAGTGCTATAAATCATTATTAATTAGAGAAATGCATATTAAAACTACTCTGAGGTACTACCTTAAACCTATCAGATTGACTAACATGACAGAAAAGAAAAATGTCAAATTCTGGAGGGGAAGTGGAAAAATAAGGACACCAGTGCCGTAGTGGTGGAATTGTGAAATGTTCTGACCGTTCTGGAGAACAATTTGGAACTTTGCCCAAAGGGCTATAAAGCCCTTTGATCTCCTTTGATCCAGCAACACTACTACTAGGTTTGTATCCCAAAGAGATCAGAGAAAAGGGAAAAGGGCCTATATGCACAAAAATGTTTATAGCAGTTCTTTTTGTGGTGGCAAAGAATTAGAAATTAAGGTGGTGCCCATTAATTGAAAAAAATTCCTGAACAAGTTGTAGTATATGATTATAATGGAATACTATTGTGCTATAAGAAATGATGAGCAGAATGGTTTCAGAAAAACCTGGGAAGACTTAGATGAATTGATAGAAAATGAAGTGAAAAGAACCAGAACATTATACATAGTAATAGTAATATAGTAAGGATGATCAGTTGTGAAAGACTTAGGTACTCTGAGCAAGACGGTGATCCAAGGACTCAAGATGAAAAATACTAATATACCTCCAGAAAGATAATTATTGAACTCTGAGAGCAGATTGAAGCATAGTGTTTTACATTGATTTTTCTTGCTGATTATGGATATCATATTACTTGGGGGAGGGACTGGAAGGATGGAGAGAATTTGGAACTCAAATAGACAAGATGTAACATTTATTAGATATTAATTAGTCTATTATGCTTACATGGGTTAAGGAAACTTTAGCTCATTATTCAGAACATCCTCTACCCAGTTTTGAATGATTTTCACAGGCGTTTGAATTACAAATTTTCTCCCCATTTCCACCCCCCCACTCCAAGATGGCGTACACTCTGGTTGCCCTGTTCCCCAGTCTACCCTCCCTTCTGTCACCCCATTCTCCTCCCATCCCCCTTTCCCTTACTTTCTCGTAGGGCAAGATAAATC
>JAQQSZ010012819.1:0-11913 GCA_028646595.1 Phalanger gymnotis | reverse complement strand
GGGGAGAAAATTTGTAATTCAAACGCCTGTGAAAATCAATGCTGAAAACCAAACATGTCAAAAATAAATTAAAAAAAAATAAAAATTAAAAATTAAAAATTAAAAAAAAATAAATAAAAAAAAATAAAGTCAGTCATCCAGTCAGTCTCCACTTGAATACCCATAGTAAGGAGAACTCACTACCACTCCAGGCATTCCACTTCATTTTTGGAGAATTCTTATTTTAAGGAAGTTTCTTTTTCTTGTGTTTTGTTTTCTTATGTTCTTACGTTGATTGAGTTGAAGTCTGCTTCTCTGTGACTTTGCTTCTGATTTTTATTATCTGGGGTCAGGCAAGGCAAGTTTAATTCTGCTTCTATTATAACTATTGTACCCTATTCTAATATCATATCTCTCTTCTTCGAGCTAAATACCTGCTGTTTGAGCAGATGTTATTAAGTGAATTGTGAGGTTTTGATTTAATCCAATCTAATACAATAAGTATTTATTAAGCACCTACTACTGCTAGGCACTGTGCTAAGTGCTGGGGGTAGCAATAATGAAAAGAAAGACAGTCCCTGACCTCAAGGAGCTCATAATAAGTTGGAGAAAATAAATAAGTTGGAGACAATACACAAAAGGAGGCAGGAAAGTCAATTGAAAGGGTGGGATGGGACACCAGGGGGTACCTGGTGCAGAGGCATCTTATTCCATGGAGTAACAAAAAGTGGTGTAGGTCAAGGGTTGAATTAGCAGTATGGTAATGAAATTAGAGGTGATCACCTGAGCTGGTGCATCTTGCTCCTGGGAGTTGAAACCTAGCAGAGCAGCAGATGTAAAGTGAATTTAATTGGCATAATGAATGTACATTTCTTGCTAGGAGGGACTATTTTTCATGTTTGTCTTTGCATCCTCTGCACCTGAAGCACAATCTTGCCCTTACTAGGCATTTAATAAATGCCGAATGAATTGAATTAGATTAAATTAACCTAATATTTGGACTTTCCCTATACTGGAGTAACTGAGACACCACCCACTATGACACAATTTAGTCAACTATGTTTTTCTATCGAAATAGATCACTTCATTAAGATAACAGCATAAATTATTTCATTACTTATTATGAAAGATTTATTTTAAAAAGTAATATACAAGTTAGAGTTAGATCTAAAGAAATATAAACACCTGGGCCAAAACTGGCATCATTGCTGTTAAACTCAACTATGATCATTTCTAGCTTAACTGAACATTATATGTCTTCCTCTCTACTTTAAATATTCCACAAGGGTAGGTAAATTACTGATGACGGAATAGGAAGTGATGAAACAGAAAGGAACATCTCCTAAACCAGGCACTAGGCTTAGGATTTAGGTTATAAAGAATTGCCAAAACATAGTCCCTACCCTCAGGGAGCTTACCTTCTAGAGGAAGAAAGCAACATGCAACCAATTTAGTAATAGATATGAGATATCTATTACTAAGAAGTGTGTATATTTGTATATATGAATGTATGCACATATATACATACATACACATATATGTGTGTATATACATACACATAGAGTGTGTGTGTATATGTGTGTACGTGTGTGTGTGTGAGAGAGAGAGAGAGAGAGATTGTAGAGAGATGGTAATCTCAAAGAGAAGGCACTAGCAATAGAGGAGACCAAGAAAGGCCTTCTGAAGATGGTGGTATTTAATCAGTCTGTGTTATTCAAAAGTCCTGTTCTAATATTTTGATCACAGAACTAGAGCTGGAAGGAACATCAGAGGCCACCTAGTCAAAAGTCCCATATATCACAGATAAAGAAACAGGCATGGTGAGGTTAAGGAATTCATCCAACTTAGCAAGCATCATGGGCAGGATTTGAACCCAGTTTGGATGCCAGAGTCAGTTCTTTTTCCAGGTTGCTTTAAGCCAACTGGACATCACTTACTCTTTCTCTCTCTACTTGTCTACTTCTCTCCCTTTTATAGTTTCCTTATAATAGTGTTAATTGCTTTTGTTGTTAGTCCTTGTAAGTATGAATATATACTGCATGTAATAGTTAATGTCAGTCAGGGCTAGCATCGTCGGGGGAAACTGGCTGTTTTCCTAGTTTTCTGGTGTTTTCAACTTATAGAAACCAGGAAACCGTATGCTACCATTTAGGGCAGTGGTGCCCAGCCTTTTTGAGTATAAGGGCTCCTTTTTAAAGGGAAAAGATTTTTCAGACTCCAACACAATGATAGTAGATGTAGTATTGTGGAACTATCCATTAATTAAGAAAATACATGATAGCAAAAAGATTGCTATGATGTCAGTAAATCTTTTAAATTAATTTTTATTTTGTTAATCATAATCACATCTACATGTGTCTGATAAATAGTAATGTAAATATCTGTGAGTCATCTCATTTCAGCCTCATTCAGACATATAGAAGGTATGTTTTCTTTTTTCCAAATACTGAGTAATTTAATGACATAATCGATTCTTTTTGGTACCACCAGGATTTACAGATCCCTAGTTTCCCAGGGGTTGATAGCCCACCAGTTAGAAAGCCATTGACTTGGACCATATCTTTCAGAAGGTGAAACAACAGGTCAGTTCAGCTAATTTGGAGAGGGGGAAATCACTCAAAACAGATCCGTTGGGGTTTTGTGGGCCAAAACATCCAAGCTGCAAACTGTTGACTGAAATTTTCACTTTTCCATCAGTTGTTTCTATGTCAGTGAAGTAGAAAAAAATCAGGTTAACCCACTGTTTATTTTAACTTGTTGTTTGATTAATTTGACGACTTGTCAAGTCAGTCAGAATGGCCGATCCAAACAGCCACATGTCAACATGAGGTTTGTCCAAAATTCTTCTTAATTCTCACTATGCTCATACATAACTTCTATCATGGGAGATTTAGAATGTAATAGATTCTAAATGAAGCTTTGCTATTGTTGTTGCTTGTTTTAATGATAATGACAATGAAGTCACCAAGTTAGTTAGATTCAAACACTTATTAACACTTATCTAGGATGGCTCTGGGGATAAAAGACAACAAAGTCAAATAAAACAAGGAAATGGTATTTGCAACAAGGGTTACCTATCATAGCTGCATCATGAAATTAGTGTAGATGCAAATACAGAGGGACATACAACATGGGGCCCTTACAAAGTGTCCATTGATACCAACATGTACTTACATATACTTCTGCCAACCAAACAATTAAATAGGTGACCTCATTTTGCATTTTTATGACAGGATGCTGTGTGTTTTATATCATGTGAATTATTTACAAGGTCACCATAAAAATCAAGTCTTTTTATAACAAAGGCTCTCGGCCAACGTTTTATGGACAAAACACAACAAAGTTGGAAACAGATAATTTACAGATCAGGAAATAACACTTAATCAGCTTCCCTGGCTTCCCAAGCCACACTGGGCAGTCTAGGGTCACCTTTTAGTTTTCAATTCGTTATATACTGATGTTGCTACCTTCATAGACTGATATAGCATATACATGTTCTAGGAGGTACATGCTGGGAATTCTCCAAAGTGTGGCAGGGCAGGCAAGGACTACTCAAATATATCATATATCTTGCCACCTAGAACAGCATGTCACACATTATAAAACCGTAACAACCTACCTGCCCCGCACCAAATACATATCCCTATATATAGATACTGCCATACCATCATGGGATCCAGCTCCCCAGACAGTGACTGAAATGGATGAATGAAGGAGCATTTATTAAATGTTTTATTATATTCCAGATTCTGTGCTAAGAACTAGAGATGAAAATGAAAAACCAAAGGTAGTCCCTGCCCCAGAGGAACATTCAAATGGTAAAGATAATCCATAAAAGGATAGATGAGTGTTATCTAGAGCAGGATACTCAAGTCAGAAAGTTAAGTGATTGGGGTCAGAGAGAAGAAGATTAACAAACCCCATATCAAAACAATGACAGAACCAATATGATCCTGATTCATGGTTTCATGAATAGAGGACAGGGTAGAGAAAAGAAAGCTTGTGATGGTGCAGTATTTGAGGAATCTGTGGAAGAGATAACGCAGAAAGTAGAGAGGGAAATGAAAATAGCAGAGGCTTGCCTGAAATAATGATCCAGGAGAGTCAGTCATCAGTCTTCATCTGTTTTCAGTTTTTGAGAGAACAGGGGTCAGCAAGCATTGCCTATCTCTGCCCTAGTCTTTCCTCCTATTATATGTAACTCCCTCAGCTGGTCTTACTGTGGTCTGTGCCAGCCACCTCGGAAACGTAAAATTCAGTATCCTGCCCCTTCTGTCCCACGCTCAGGGAAACATCCTTTTCCTATTCTTTCTTGGTCCCTTTTGCCCCCTTTTCTTGAGACATATCATGAGAAAAGTCTAGTATTCTACTCTATTAGCTGCAGGGGAAGGATAGGAGTTATAAGTAATCTATTTTGTTTCCTTCATACATAGGATTGTAGGCTTGTCGGTGTAGCACTGCAAGGGACTTCCAGGGCCATCTAGTAGTAGCTTTTCATTATACAGATGAAGAAACTGAGGCTGGGGGGGAGGGAGATTTAGTGTCTTTCCCAAGGTTACACGGCCGATATCAGAGGAAGGGTTTTAACATCCTCTTCATAGTATAGATTTCCTAGCTTGTGTTATGATACCTGGGTAGCAATCTGTCCAGTTTTTCTTTCCTGGCTTTTAATCCTTAGGAACCACCTCCTTTAATTCTTGGAAAGTCACTCTTGGAATGCCCAATTTCTCCCCTTGGGTATGCATAGAAGCTTCTCAACTCTGGGTTAGGCAGGTAACTAGGTGTTTATAGTCCCCTGTACCTAACCGATAGCTTTTTATCCACAGAGATGGTAAATGGGAAGGCATCAGGCCTGGTGAGACAGACACATGCTGGGAATGAAAACTTAATTTCGTTAATGCCTAGATCCCAGACCTGGCAAACTGTGGCCACTCGAGCTCATCATCTAGTCATCTCTAGTCTGGTGAAAGAAGGGTCATTTCCTCACCTTGAGACCACTAACATGACCTGGAGGCCTTGTGTTAACATCAGGGTACTCTACTATTTCGGTCCCTAGTAGGCAACGACAGATTCCCCAGAGGGAGCCTCTGGCTTTTGGCTTCCCTTCCCTTCCTAGGCCAACAAAGCTCTAGTTTCCTGGCTCCTAGGGCATGGAATAAGTCATATTCCTATCCTTTCACCTCCCCTTCTTAAGGGGAAGGCTTTGGGAGTCAGGGGGGATTTACAATTCCAGGTTTTTGTTGATTTTTCTCTCATTAATAGCTGTAACTCATAAAATGCATTGGGAACATTTTAAAAAAAATAAATCTGAAAAGTAAACAAATACAGAGAAACCTGCACTATTTCTTTCCTCAGGGAAGAAAATACTGTGAGAGGGAAAGGGGTACTTGAGTTTCAATGTAATAAGGAACTCTGGATAAATGCAGTGGTTTACTAATGAAGAAGGCCATCTCTACACTCCCTAACAGGTTGCCACCATGATTTGTTCTTTAATCATTGCAATAAGTCAATAACTGGAGAAGAGATTGATTTAATTATCAAATATTTAGTGTAATAACTTGTCCATTTATTGAATGAATGACTGAATTCACAATGGTACCACAGATTCCTTCAGGAAGAGATTTTTTTCTTGCCTTTGTATAACAAATGTTTAGTATAGTGCCTGGCACAATACTAAATACTTAATAAGTGTTCATTGAATTAAAATGAAAAAAAATCATGGGTTACAAATACAGTGGTCAAAAGCTTGAGAACCTATGTCTACACAAAAATTTCAGAATGAAATGTCTTTAAATCACAGTTTTACACAATTTTTTTCTTGTATTCAAATATTTATAAGGATTTATATACACTTAGTACTTTAGTAGGTCCCTGCCAATTAAAGTATTTTCTTTTTTTTAACTGTTTTGTTTTTTGGCAGTATAGTTAGTGTTAAGTTGTCACATAGCCTAGTGCATGTGTCAAGTGTCTGAGGCCGGATTTGAATTCAGGTCCTCCTGACTCCAAGGCCAGTGCTCTACTCACTGTGCCACCTAGCTGCCCCCTTTTTAATTGTTAATTCCACATCCTCACCATATAGCAAAATTTGTGGAAAAGAGGGAGGGGGAAACTAAGAGAAAGAAAATGATGCAGCAGAGATGGTGGCTTCAAAAGAGAAACCTGGAATCGACAAGACTGACCATAAAGCTGCATATCAGGAGCTTGGCAATAAGCTTTCTTAGTCTACCATGTTTTTCTTAGATGGATGGCTAAAAAGTCTCTTGATTGGCTGTAGAACTCACTGAGAGGGTCTTATAGCATATGAGAGCTTGATATCATCCATACAGTATTGTTCACAAACGGGTGACTTTTTTTTCAAGGGTGGAAGGCAGGGCAATTGGGTTTAAGTGACTTGCCCAAGGTCACACAGCTAGTAAGTGTGTCAAGTGTCTAAGGTCAGATTTGAACTCAGTTCCTCTGGACTCCAGCGTCTGCAATCTACTCACTGTGCCACCTAGCTGCTCCATCAGGTGACTTTTTAATGGGTTCTTTATTGGCAAAGGGTCTTTAGAATGAAAAACAATAGGCTTAAGAATCCCTATGCATTTGGTTTCTTGTTCTTCTGAAACTCTGGTAAGAATGTCACTGGAAAGGTACCAAAGAAACTCATTAGAATTATGCTTACTTAATTTAGTGTGTGTTCCTCCATTAAAATGAAGAACATGCTTAGTGTAATGGGATATTTTTTCATCTGAAAAATTAATGCACAATGAAACTACAACATAAAAATAGCAATTCCATCACTAATAGCATCTATTCCAGTTCCTCATAGGCTACTGCCTTCAATCATGTCAAAGTATCTTGCATTTCCACTTATATCACTCATTCTCAACATGGAATCATCAAACATAATGAGTATTTTTCTTCTAACTTTTAGGATATGGAAAATATACATTACTATAGATTAAATCAATTTTAGTTAGAAGTGAATATTTATAATAATGAGTATTCTTATTTTGTACCTTAAGGGAGTAGGTAATCCCATGGTCAATGCCTTTTTAAATAGAAGAAATAAGTAAGAAGCCCATGATAAGAATATCTGATATTTACACAATACTTTAAAGTTTGTAAAGTGCTTTACAAACATAATGCAATTTCATCCTTACACCAACCCTGTGAGGGGAGGAAGTTTGCGATCATTATTTTGTAGATAGTGAAGTTGAGACTTTGAGATACAATGCCTTGTTCAAAGGCACATGACTAGTAAGCATAGAAGTAGAATTTGTAGCCAGGTTCCACCTGACTCCAAATCCAACACTTTTTTCATGATGCAAATATGAAGATCATGACCACATATGTTTGTATGTGTAATAACAGAATGTAAGCTTCTAGAGGGTAAGAATGGTTTCATCTTTATTTTAAGAATTCCCATTTTGGTGCCGGAAACATAATTCACTCTTAATAACATTAAATTGATGTGAATTACTTGACATTTTAAAGTTACAGAGTACTTTCACATAATCCATTTCATTTACTTTATTAAATGAAATTTAACCAAATTAATAAAAGTAACTTTTATTAATTATTTTATTTTCTACATTGTACCCCCTTTGTGGTCAAGTACCTACTCTCCTCCTTTTTGAGGACTCTCACTTTCATGTCCCATTAATTTCATGAAGCACTTCATTAAAAACTTGAGTGAATAGCTACACAACCAACTAAGCTTGCTTTTAAAATATTTACCTTTAAGTTAATTAATTTTGATGCTTAGATGACAGCTTTTCAGTCATTCATTTTAAGTCCTCATCAAGGTTCTTTCTTTGTCCATTCCTTCTCATGCAATTTTCCTCTGACATGGTCAGTATGTTGTTTCTTTAGTTCTGATATATGCACATATATATATGATATGTGGACATATATTATTTTATATATTTATATGTATGTATACATGTACATATGTATGCGCATATATTTATATATACACATGTGCATATGTACACTGTCTTTATATGTATACATGTATCTGTATATCTGTATATAAGTATCTCTATAAATCTATCTATCTATATCTATTTATCTATCCATCCATCCATCTATCTATCTATCTATAGCTTTAGGTCTTTCGTGATACTTGTGGTATCTTAATGACATTATAGCAGTCCATCATATTAATGTACTACTTAATCATTTTCCCTATTGGCAAGACATTTAGGTTGTTTCTAGTTTAGGACAGTTGTGTATAATGCTGCTATAAAAATCTTGGAATAGATAATGTATGTATGTAAAACAAAGGCTACCTCATCTCCATCTTGTAGGTGAAGAAGCTGAGAGACTCAGAGAGATGAAAAGAATTGAATATAAGGAAAATTGGAGAAATGGAGGTAAATTTATCACTATGTTTTGTTCATTTTTGCCATCAGAACCCTGATTTCTTACCCTTTGGGTCAGTTGCCTTTTTATATCAAATTCTCCGTTATCAAATTCTGTTCAGCCATTATAATCAAATTACCTAGCCTCACTATGCCTTAGGACATATAAGGTAGAGTTTCCCCTTAAACAGCATATGAGAACAAGGGTAGTATGTGTCATTTTTTTTTCCTTTTTCCCTCTGAATTCAAACTTCTCCAGAGATCATCCAAAATCCACAAGAGGTTATGGAGTGCAGGAGTTTACTTTGGGATATTGACATTAGCTAATGTATTTGTGCAAACACATGGCTGGTTGGCTGGACTTTTCATGAGGCCGCACATCAGAGACATACTGAATTTACAGTTGTGGGTCTGAATAGAACCCAATGACACGGACTCCAATGATTAATTGATGTATTGAATAAAAGACTTAGGGTCATTCCTCTTTTTTCGACACTTTTTTTCCCTTTTGGGTTAAATCCTCTCTGCTCTTTCTGGGGTTCTTTCTTCTGCCATGTCTTCTCGAAGATGTGGGCCAGGGCTGAGTTTACAAGAAGGTAGTAATACTGGAGAAAGAGTGACTATTCTGTTTGGACATCTAACAATTCTTACATTTTTAGTGAATTGGCTTCACCCCTTCTTGGCTGAAGCGGACAGACTCATTGAACGGTGATAAAGACTTAGAGATAGAAGTTAACAATTGGCTGATGGTGTCAATTAGGGTCAGTATGTTATAGAAGATGTATTATACTGCATACTATACAGTAGATATAGAAGATTGTTTTCCAGAAATTCATTTATGTCTGACATTTCATGATCCCATGAATTATAGCATGCCGATATTGTCCATGGATTTTTCTTGGCAAAGATACTGCAGTGGTTCCTCGTTTCTTTCTCCAGCGGATTAAGGCAGACAGAGGTTGTGACTTGCCCAGGGTCACACACCCAGAGCGTATCCGAGGCTGGACTTCCAAGCCCGGTGCTCTATCCACTGAGCCTCCTAGCTGCCTCCTGGAGATAAAGTATTTTCATTCAAAACTTGCTTCTGATTCTTACCTAGCTTTTGCAGGACTGGCTGGATTCGGTCTGGTCTGATCGCTTGGATTAAAAATTGAAACAAAATAAGAGCTTGTAATTCATTTAAGAGGCATCAAAGGGAAGTTTGCTGATCCAGGACATGGAAAGGACATTCAATAAGAATACAGCGTTGATTTCGTTGGTCGCAGCTTTCTTGTACCTATGAGGGAAGAGCCACGGACTTCTCATAACCTAGCTTTTAGTCACCTAGGACACCAGAAACATACATCACTGGCCTGAGTCTTTCATTCCCTGAATCAAATAAGTTTCAGAGATTGTTTCAGTAGCTTTTAAGGAAAAAAATTAGCCGAATAGTCACAGTTAGGATAGTTTTAGAATATTATTTATTTCATCCTAGCTGAATGACCTTGGACAAGGTGGCCCAATGAATAGAGTGTGGGGACTGGAATCAGGAAGAACCAAGTTAAATTCAGCTTCAAACACTTAACTAGCTGTGTGACCCTGGCTAAGTTGCTTAACTTTTGGCTGCCTCAGCTTCCTCAACCATAAAATGGGGTTAATAGGATTGTTGTGAGGATCAGATAAGATGGTTGTAAAGCACTTAGCAAGCCTGGTGTAAGTGTCTCATAAATGCCTGTGTCCTTATCTCAAAAATGGGAAATAACAGTAGCATGTGCCTCACGGAGATTATGAGGATCAGCGGAGATAATGTGGGAAACACTCTGCAAATCTTAAAGCACTGTATAGGGGTGTTGATGATGGCGACAACAAAGATCTACATTTATGTAGGGCTTAGACATATTAAAATGTTCATCCTATGTCATTTCATCTGAGCCTCATAACTGCTAACCCACCTATCAGAGAATGGCTTGGCCAAGGTCACAGAAGGTGACTTGAGTTCAAATTTGGCCTCAGACACTAACTAGCTGTGTCTTATGGACTCCAAGCTGTACCATGACAATGATGAGGGGATCAGAGGAGCATGAGGAAGAGGAAGAAGAAGAGGAAGGAGAGGGTGCTGACAGAATTTTTAAAAGACAGGATTTAAACTATGTAATGTCCTCTTGCCCCTCTATTCCTCCCTCCAACTGTCATGCCTGTCAAGCCCTGGAAGCTTGGGGTGGGCCTGCTTCCAGGCCTCCATGATGGAGAGGGGCCTTCCCCTCATTTCACAACATATTGAAACTATTAAACCATGGATGAAATTAACTTAGATATCAAAGCCCACAAATATAGGTAAGTATGTATGTTTGTGTGTGTATATACATATGTGTGTATGTATATATACATACATACACACATACATACACACACAGTATGTCCCAAAAAGACTTTGTGCAGCTTTAAGTTTTAAAAGCTTAATACTGTGCTAAGCCTTTTGGAATGTCCTTTATGTTGATCTTTGATGTAGGAAAATACAGGCTATAGGTATATTCATACAACTATATGCACACACATACATATGTGATGCCTGACTCTTCATGACACCATTTTGGGATTTTCTTGGCAAAGATACTGGAATGGTTCACCATCTTCTTCTCCAGCTCATTTTACAGATGTGGAAACTGAGGCAAAGAGGATTAAGTGACTTACACAGAGTCACACAACTAATGTCTGAGGCAAATTTGAACTCAAGTCTGCCTTACTCCAAGCCCAGCGTTCTAACCACTGCACCAATTAGTTGCTCTGTATGAGTGTGTGTGTGTGTGCATATAGTTGCATATATATACCTATAGCCTATGTGTGTGTGTGTGTCTGTGTCTGTGTCTCTGTGTGTCTCTGTATAAAGAATTCCTTTACGTGGACAATAGTTTTCTAAGCTGTGTGTTAATTTCAACACAATGAAAATCTTACTGTAATGTCATATTATGGCATTGAAGTGACCTTGGGTCCTTAAATGCTAGGCCTACAAAGCCAAACCTCTGACAGGTTCTACCAAGCTAGAGAGTATTCAAGCACAAGCCTGGAGGCTAGTTGTGCATCTTCCATATGCCAACCTAGCTTTGTTTAGAGAGGTTCAAGACTAGAAGGTTCACTACCAAGTAATGAGATAATTAGCCACCATAAGTCTTCAAGATACCATCTTCTTCCTTCCTCCCTCGTTCCCTTCCTCCTCTTTCCTTCTACTTCTCATATTTCTTCTTTCTTTTCCTCTTCTTTTTCTTCTTCTTCCACCACTTTCTTCTTTCCTTTTCCTCTTCTTCCTTCCCCTTTCTCTACTTTCTTCTTTTCTATTCTTCCTCTTTCATCATTTACCTCCCCCTCCAACTTCTTTCTTCTTTGACCAATACGTAACCATGACTTGTCCTTGGGGCTACTTTCTGAAA
Organism: Phalanger gymnotis; assembly: GCA_028646595.1. Lineage (NCBI taxonomy): Eukaryota > Metazoa > Chordata > Mammalia > Diprotodontia > Phalangeridae > Phalanger > Phalanger gymnotis. Next base: position 182 of record JAQQSZ010012819.1, on the reverse strand, counting down.
GCAGCTGGAAGTCCGGAAGAAGCCATGAAAGAAGGAGAGAAGGGGGCGGAGCCAAGATGGCGGCTGGGAAGCAGTGACTGGCGTGAGCTCCCCACCAAGTTCCTCCAAAAACCTATAAAACAATGGCTCTGAACCAATTCTAGAGCTGCAGAACCCACAAAGTGGCAGAGGGAAGCAGGGCC
>JAQQSZ010012818.1:0-11913 GCA_028646595.1 Phalanger gymnotis | reverse complement strand
TGAGAGGGTGCCCATTGCTACCTGAGTCAGCTGGTGTCACTGTTGGACAGTCCCCATTGCTGGGAAGCTGCTCCTAATAGCCAATCTAAAGTAGCCTCTTTGGAACTCCTTTCCCTCTCCCCCTCCCCCAATCACTCTTGGTTCGGCCATCTGGAGCCAAATGAACAAGGTTAATTCCTTTTCCATATGACAATCCTCCGAATACTTGAAGACAGCTCTTATGTCCCCCCGAGCCTTCTCTTCTCTAGGCTAAATAACCCCCAGTTATTCCAACCCACTAACTTACTGTAGGGAATCAATAGACCAGAATTCTGGTCCCAATTTTGCTATTACCAAGCTAATGTGAACAAGCCAACCTCTCTCTCAAAGTCTCGGTTTTCTCATGTGTAAGATATGGGAGTTAGATTAGGTAGACTTGGGTGGGAGCGGAGAGGAGAGAGACCACTCAGCTGAAACCCAAGCCAGTCCACTGCTGAGCTGATGCCTCACTGCATCTGTGGCTGTCCTGAGTGTGCTGGGGATGGGGAGGGGAGGTGGCTTTGGCAAATGGCCCTTGTGATTCCCTAGCACTGTCCCAAGCTTGCCAGATGCTCTTTTTGGATTGAGCCAGCACACCAACCCCACTTCTCTCAGACTCTTCTAGACAGGCTACTTTGTGCTTTCCACCTATAATCCTTAAAGTTCCCTCCATATTCTGTGAATCCAGGGCAACAGTCTACCTATTCCTGCTCCCCTTTGATTGTGAGACTGAGATGGTTTTTGTCCTATGTGTTTACCTTTCTAGGGGATATGGAAAATAAATTATATTCCCCCAGAGCTGCTGGATCACCAAAGCAGCCCTTCCCTCTGCCCCTTTGCAATTTTCTCAGTGAGATGAAATGCGTTGAAGAAGGTGGCCTGGGCCTGGAGAATGGGAGCTTGGGTCCAGCCTGAGTTTCACCATGGTCTACCTGGTGACCTTGGACAAGTCACTTCCCTTTCTAAGCTTCTTTTGTCTCTGTCCAATGAAATGGCCATACTGAGAGGATGTCGAAGCTTCTAACATCCTGTGGTTCTGCAAAGGGGAAAAAAAAGAACGAGGGGAGAAAGGCAGGAATTAGTGCCAGCAAACAAGGTTAGAGAGGAGAGGAATGGATTTCCTAATGTATCTGTGGAGAAAGGAGACAAGAGGGAGAGCAGGGCCCCTAACAAATGAGATGGGGCATGAAATTAATGAAGACTTGAAAATAGCTCGGATCAGGAACTCATTTTTTAAATCTGTCTTTTAGCAAGAAAAATGAAGGAAAGAAATTTGGGCAATTAGGATTAATGAAGACTGCAAAAGTAGCTATTGACCTACTACAGGATGGAGAAATGGGATGTGGGCAAAATAAGGGACAGAAACAGATCAGTGGGTCTGGGATGACCCCTGGCAGCTCAGGGGATGGAAAGAATTGGGAAATAAGGCCATTCATCCTCCTGAACCTGTGATCATGATTTTTGGGAAAGGGGGCAGCTGTGAGAGATTTCTCTCTCCTCTTCCCCCAGCCAAGCAAATGATCTTTCTATCTTCCCAGCTGGCAAAATCGTGGGGTTAACCCTATGGAATTTCACCTGCTTAGATTTAGCCCAATGTTAGCCCATCGAGATATTTTGGGATCCCAAGTCCATCATCTGGAGGGGGTAAAGAGTGGAAAGTACTCTATCCAGGCACTGTGCTAAGCACTTTACAAATATTATCTAATTTGATTCTGACAACAATCCTGGGAGGTGGGTGTCATTATTATCTCCATTTTACAGATGAAGAAGCTGAAGCAGATTGCCGTTCACATAGTGTGTGAGGCTGGATATGAACTCACGTCCTCCTGACTCTAGACCCAGTGCTCTGTCCATTGTACCTGGCCACAGCCTATGTCTGTCTGTGTCAGCCTGACCAGGACCCAGCCATCCCAGGCTCTTCCTTGAAGGAAAATGGCATGGTGGAAAGGACTCCATGTCGAGTCAGAAGACCTTGATGCAAAACTCAGCCCTGTTATTTATTGCTCAGATGACTCTGGGGAAGCCACTTCTTTCTAAACCTCAGTTTCTTCATCTGTAGAATTAGGGGATTGGCCTAGATCCCCTTGAGGTCCTTCCAGATCTGATCCTATCATCCCTGCCCCCTCCGCACTGCAGTGGAGTGAGCACTGGGCTTGGAGTGAGGGGTACTGGGTTCTAGTCCTACCTTGGCCACTAATTAACCACATAATTTTTGATGAGTTACTTCCCCTCTCTGGGTTTCAGTTTCTTCCTCTGAAAATAAACTGAAGTAATCTAGAGAGAAGTTAAATGAAGCCTGAGTGTTGGTCTATAAAGATACTCCTACCTGTCCCATCTTCCTTTGTCCAACCTCTGCAGTCAGGCTATCTCTCACCTCCCTCTTTAGAACACCCCTTCCCTCCAGCTCCACACAATGGCTCCTGCTGGAGAAAGTGGGGTTGTTGATGGCCATTTGCTCAGGTCACACAATAAGTGTCTGAGACTGGATTTGAACTCAGGTCCTCCTGACTTCAGGTTCTGCCCTCTATCCATCATACTCATTCTACTAAATACAATTTTGTGATTTCAAAGGGATTATATGAAAGGAGCAAGGGAGAAGAAGAGCCTCCATTTTGTAGAGAGGCTGTGACTGGCCTAAATTCCTTTTCCAGTCCTGTTCCTGGTCTCCAGACTTAGAAATGATGCCTCTGCCACTGTTTCACCCTGGGACTTCTCTCAGCATCAGGGGCCTCTTTTCCTTAGAACATCCTACCACACCTGTGGCCTTTTTGACCTGGAATAAGTCCTATTCCTTCTCCCACTGGTGAATTCCTCCTGGGGCCTCCATTTTGTGGAGGGTTCCAAGCTGGCCTTCATTCCCCTCCTGGCTTTTTCCTCGATTCTAGACTTCAAAATCATGCCCCCTCACTGGGTACTTTAATTCCACCCTCACCCCCAGCTTTTCAGCTCCCCTTTGTGTGTTGGCTTCCTCCATTAGAACATAAACTCCTTGAGGGTGGGAATTGTCTTTCTTTTTGCTTGTATTTGTATTCCTAATGCTTAATACAGTGCTTGGCATCCTATAAAGCACTTAATAAATGCTTGTTTCCTTCCTTCCTTCCTCCCTCCCCCCCCCTTCCCTCCCTCCCTCTTCTTCCCTGTCTCCCTCCCTCCTTCCTTCCTTCCTTCCTCCCTCCCTCTTTCCTTCCTTCCTTCCTTCCTTCCTTCCTTCCTTCCTTCCTTCCTTCCTTCCTTCCTTCCTTCCTTCCTTCCTTCCTTCCTCCCTCCCTCTTTCCTTCCTTCCTTCCTTCCTTCCTTGATCCTTGACGATCCTTGATCAGATTCAATGATCTAACTATAGACTCTGAGCCCACTCTCCCATGACAAAGAGGTAGCCAGCTTCTCAGTGGGCTTGGGTTAGACTAGACATAACCTCAGCTGGGCATCTTTAAGACTTGAGCCAACCAGAAAATGGTCGCTAGGCAGGCTCAGAGAACCACCAGCCAATTACAAAGTGTGCCTTCCTAAGCCCAAGTAATTTGCATATGTTGGCTCCTTTGAGATCAGGGTGTGAGTCCTATTTGTCTCTGCATCCCCAACCCTCAGCATGGTGCCTTACATTATAGCTGGAGCTTAATGAATGTGAATTAAACTGAATGGAATCCACCATGCCCCCCATATTTCTGGGGCTACCACAGAGACTGTGAGAATTAGTGCATTGAAAGACTGATCCAAAATTCTCCCTCTCTTCTTCCAGGTCAGTGTAGTCACCACAGATCTAGATGAGCATACATAGGGTGGTTGCCCCTTATCCTTTCTCTGCCCTCCAGATAAAATCCTCTAAGTCTACGAGATAAGGAAAGAGATTGTCTATGTTGTTGTCATATAGAATACATGTCTCCAGTTCTTCTGAAAGACTCAATTTAAACTTTTAGAGTCTGAATTTTTGGTGCTCAGGAAAGCAAGTCTACAATTATAACATCATTCCAATGGAACTAAATACCCCTCATAATTATATTTTGCCTAACATGTTTTCATGGAACTAATTAATGAAATTATTAGGAGAGAATGAGGATCTTGGGTTGGGGCAGGCACACAGGTTTCAATGGGAAGCATTTCAAGCAAAGGCAGTAGAGAAGAAGTTTACACTTATTGGATAAGAATGAAAGTGTAGAAGCTGAGATTTAAGGCAAGCTATCCATTCAAGATGGAGTGCTACCTGATCTGTTGGCCACCTCACTTTTCCACAAGAGCTGGTCACAGCAAAGGGAAATGGGTCTGGCCAGGTACTGACTAACTAGGACAAAGGGGAGAAGAGGGAGGGAAAGGACAAGTGTAGTAAGGAGAAGGGAGAAGTAGTCTAGAACCTTTTAAAGGGCTGTTTTAGCCAGTCAAAGGCAGATTATGTTAATGCTAAATTGCAAATTTCCCAAATAAAAAAAGAACTCTTTTTTTAAAACCAGATTTGTACTTTCCTTGGGGGAGAGAGTTCCAAATGGGGAGCTGCCGAAGCAGATTGTTACCTGTTCTTTAATCTATACTCTTGGAGATGGCCTGGGCCTTTGAGAGGTTAAATGACCTTCCCAAAATCATATAGCCAGTCAGAGACGATACTCGAATCTTGGGCAGGAGGTCACCACACTGAGCTACAGCAAGAGAATGAGCAGGAGCAGAGCAAAGAGTGAGGAGGCACATTCCACGTTTATAGTAATGGCAAGCATTTATGTGTGTCAGGAATTGTGCAAGGTCCTTTACAAAGATTATTTTGTATAATCCTTACAATCATCCTTGGATGTAGATGCTATTATTATCTCCCTTTTACAGATGGAGAAACTGAGGCAAATAGAAGTTAAGTGACTTGACAAAGTCGCATGGCTAGTGTCTGAGACTTGCTTTGAACTCAGGTCTTCCTGACTCTTGATCTCTGTTCATAGCAGCATCTGGCTGGTGCCTCCTCCCCACTTTTTAAATGGGAGGTGACATCGTTCCTGTTGGTACGTATGGAGTAAAGACTGTCTTGGAGAATGTGCTGACCCATTTCCCAGAAGACCTGCCCACAGAGGAGCACATCAAGCCACTCTACATGATTACTTTGTCAGGTGTGAAGCTGGAAGAGCTATTGAGTCCCAGCTCCTCATTTTATAGACTGAAGTGCCTGGAGGTCCAGCGACATGCTCATGATCACACAACTGGGCCCTGGAGCTATGTTGTAGCTCAGTAACTGTTAGGAAACATAGCTTTAGAGAATTGCCATTGGGTACTGAGAAACTGTCAGTCAGTCAATCTGTAAAGCATTTTTTAAAAAAGCATAAAGTCAGCTTTTTAAAACCAATTATTGTATTCCAGGTTCTGTGCTTGGTCCATTGTGGGTCCTCCACACCCCAGTGAAACCACAAATGACCTGGTCATGTACATGGGAATACAAAGAAAGGAGTGTACATTCAGTAGGCTGGTGTAGCTGGTGGAGAGGGCTCAAGTCACTTGTCCAAAGACTTGAACCCAAACCTTCCTGAGGCCAGCATCTTGTTTACTATGCCATGCTTTCTTCCATACTTTTAGTATTAATTCAGAGGTCTTCTTATCCAGTCTCTCCCCTAGGTGAAAGGGTTCTTTCTGTAACTTCCTGGCAAAAAGTGGTTCAGCCTCTGCCATTCGATTGCGAGCTCCTTGAGGGCAGGGACTGTTTCTTGCCTCTCTTTGTATCCCTAGTGTTTAGCATAGTGCCTGGCACTTAGTAGAAGCTTAATAAAGGTCTTCTGATTGATCGGTTGATTTCTCCTCTCCAGGCAGGGAGCCACTGCCTCTTCAGGTAGATTATCCTACTGTTGGACAGCTCCTCATTGGGAAATTCTTACTTAAACTCCACTAAAGTCTGCTTTGTGGCAATGCCCCCAACCCATTCCTGCTGTGCCTAGCTCTGCCCTCTGGCACCAGCAGAACAAGTCTGTTCTGCAGAACAGCATTGGAGTACTTGAAGGCTGCTATAATATCCTCCCTAAGTTTTCTCTTAGGAGTAACCAGGTGGTGCAGTGGATACAATGCTGGACTGGGAGTCAGGAAGACCCAAATTCAAATCCAGCCTCAGACACTTACTAGCTGCATGATCCTGGGCAAGTCACTTAACCCCGTTTGCCTCAGGTTCCTCCCAAACCAGTCCAGTATCTTTGCCAAGAAAACCCCAAATGGGATTGTGAAAAGTTGGACCCAACTGAAAAATGACTAAACAGCAAGTTTTCTTTCTTTCTTTTTTTTTTGGTTAAGCAATCCCAGATCCTTCAACTAATCCTTTTATAACATGATTTGGGTGATATGGTGGAAGGAGCTGGATTCAGAATCAGAGGAACTGGGTTGGAATCCCACTTTGCTATATGTGTGATGCCCTTGTTCTCAGTTTCCCCACCTACAAAACCAGTTGATGAACTCTGAGATCCCTTGAAGCCCTAAATCTATGATCCCGGGTGGCCACAGAATCATAGAATTGTAGAGTAGAAGGAATCAACTTCAGAGGTCATGTATGGAGTACCACCTGCACACCCAAAGATCTGGACATACTTCACCGAGGCCAGAGCAGGAGGGGAGTGCCTTCTTGTGGCACTGCCCCTGGGATTCCTGGAGCACAGCAGATCAATGCATCTGAAGCAGATGGTACCAGCTAAGGAGAGGTAACAGGACAAGACACCTGCTCATGACACTGAGCTCAGTGGGTGGACTCCTCCCTCCCTCTTTCCTTCCCATTTCCCTCATACACATAGCCTCAGGGGAAATCAACAGGTCTTTGGTGACAAGGGAGGGAAGAGGAGAGACACACACTAAAGGAATCTGCGCCTTGGGTGTTGTGGGGACAGAAGGAAGAAGGGAAGTGTGAGGACCATGGAGAAACCTGCCAAGGAGCTGGCTGCTCTTACCAACCCCACTTCGTCCTACCCCAAAACTGCAATGCTGCCTGTGAAATACTCTGACCTGGATATAGACAGTTCATGGACTGGAGAAGAAACTTTGAAGGGGTAAGATAGAGCTAGGAAAGCCAAGACCATCCTTTGCCTTCTAGCCCATCGCTGGTCATGGTGTCCTCAGCTCAGTAGGAGGGGCAATACAGTCTCTCTTCCACATGGGGTGTTGGTGGTATGGGGGCGGGGCACCACCTAGCCCCCATTCTTTAAGGCCATCTCCTACTACTTCTTGGCCCTTGGGAAGCAGCTGAACCAAGACCTTAAATGAACCACTACTGCCCTCTTTTCTTTCTTTTATTTAAAATAAATTTTCATTGTTATCTTTTACTTTTATATCATTGATATCTCCTAATATATCCCTCTCAGAGAGAGATAAAACAAAGAGAGAAAAGTCAGTTCAGCAAAACTAATAAACACAGTGGAAAAGCCTGACAGTGTATGTGCTGTTCCACCTCCACAGTTTTCTACCTCTGCCAAGAAGGAAGGGAGGAGATGTCTTCCCATACCTCTTCTTTGGGCCTAGGCTCGGTCTATATTACCTCACAGTACAGTATTCAGCTTTGAGTGTTCTCTCACTCCTGGCTGGAATCTCTCTCTGAAATTCTCTATCTCTCCTTCATCCACAGCATAACCCTGAAGAAATTTCTGCTCTGAGGCTGGATCTCCTGTTCCAGCCATGCTCTTTTCATTCTGGGCTCAGCTCACACTCAGGATTTCCACACGTCCTCATCAGCTGCCTTACTGATGTGTGGGTCCCATTTCCCCAGCCCTCTTCGGATTTCCTAAAGGTTGGGGCTATGGCTCTATTTGCATCCCTATCACTTTGCACAATGCCTGGCATACAATGCTTACTAAAAGTTCTGTCTGTATCTCTGTCCCTTTCCCTCTTTGTTCCTTCCATTTCCATTGCTGTAGTCATTGTGTGTCTTATTTTCTGGGCTCTGTTTACTTCCCTTTGCATTGTCTCATGTGTCTTCCCCTGCTCCTCTGTATTCATCATATTCATCATTTCTTACAGCCCCCATTATAGTCCATCATATTCATGTCGCGCAACTTGTTTAGTTATTCCCTGATTGATGGGCACTACTGTCTTTTCACAAGCCCCTTCCTGTGGGCTTCTCTGAGGCTCACTGGGCTAGGAAGGGCAGAGGAACTAAAGAAAATCTGAGACATTATTCCTTTGTCCTTGCATCTCTAAGATCCTCCCCCAATGGCTACCCTTCAGCCCTAAACCCTCTACCCTTCTCCTGGCTCAGTGTGGTGGAGAAAAGCAGAGATTTGGAATCAGAGGAGCTGAGTTCAGATCCCAGCTCTGATGCTTGCTAGCTGTGTGATCTTCCACAATTCAACCCCCCCCCTTTTCACCTCCTTGGCCTGGTACTTAACTTACATTCCAACCTGGCCACCTTTTCAGGTTTATTTCACTTTATTCCCTTTCACTCACTCAAGTCTCAGCCAAAGTGACCTACTAGAGCTCAGTAGTCTTTCTCAAGTCTCAGCCAAAGTGACCTACTAGAGCTCAGCAGTCTATTTCCTGCCCATGTTACCTTGCTTAGGCTGTCCTCTATACCTGGATGCACACCCTATTGGCTGTCTCTTCTTAGAATCTGTAGTTTCCTCCAAGACTCACCAAAGAGTCACCCCTTATAGGAAGCTTTTTCTGCTTTCTCTGGTTGCTAGAGCCTTCTTCCTTCTCAATTGACCCTGTGTTTACTTATCTGTGTCCTTGTATCCCACCCCTCAAGATGATAAGCTCACTGAGGGCAGGGAGTGTTTTGGGGGTTGTTTCTTTGTTCTTTCTCACCCTAGCTCGGTACTTTGAGCACATAGAAAAGGTCTCAGAGAGGAGAAGGCACCAAAGACTGACATTTCTGGTGTCATTTTCAGGTAGGGGTGTCACCCCACTTAGTGCTTCAGTTCCTTCCTTTCACATTTCCTGAAGGACCAGAACAGAGGGGTCTTAGATTTGATGGGCTTTTGGTGGGAAGATGACTATGATGCTCAAAAAGAGTTCTTGATGTCTGCCCCCAAGGGCAAGGGAAGTCAAACAGAGCTATGGGAAATGGATACAAGTGGAGAAGTCACAGGGAGGTTTAAACCTACCCCAAAGAACAACAAAGATGCAAATGGATTAAAAAAATTAGAGCTGCTTATTGTTAAGTAGTGAGCTCCCCTTCCACATAGGGTATTCAAATAGAGGCTGAATGTCTCTTCTATCAGGAACACTGTGGAAGGGACTTCTGCTCCTCTCTCTGTCTCTGTGTCTCTGTCTTTGTCTCTGTCTGTCTGTCTGTCTCTGTCTCTCTGTCTTTCTGTCTGTCTCTATGTCTCTGTCACTCTCTGTTTCTGTCTCTCTCTCCACACACACAGACACACACACGTGTGTGTGAATCAGATCTTTGAAGTCTTTTCCAATTCTAAGACTCTATGATTCCATGTGATTCTCAGATTGTCTCAATGATGTCTTTGACTTATGGTCATTACTCACAAAGTTGACTCACATAGAAAGGCAAGAAGCAGAGCCTGACTGACTCATGGTGGTGTTCAAAGGAGACAGGAGTCAGATAAATCCGTGAATGAATAGATAATAGTTATTGCAAAAGATGCTGAGCATCTGGGTGGGTGCCATTGTGGCTGAGGGCTGCTGGGGAATGGTTTTACCACTTTAATCGCCATCTCCACACTCCCAGGGCACAGAGTGAGGGGGATTAGCAATGCTGTTGTTCCAATGCTGTTGTTAGCTGCTATATATTCTTGTTACAGAATGCCTTTAAAAACAAGACAAAAGGAAATGAAAACTCCCCGCAATGCCCAGAATCATAGTTTCTCAGAGCTGGAAAGGGGCTTTGGGGATCATTTAGAACAACTCTTATTTTACAGAAAAAGAAAACTGAAGCCCAGAGAGGGGCAGGGATTTGCCCAAGGTCACACAGAAAAGTCCCCAATGCCCTCTCTGTGTGCTTACATTTCCCATAGTGTCTGTTCTCTACTGAGAGTGAGGATGGTGACTGCGCAAGGAATGAGGAACTGCAGATTTTGATCAATTGCATGGGGAGCAAATTAGCCTATCTCTTGTCTTCCAGTTTCTTGAACCACTGAATGAAAAGAGAGGTGCCCTTCTCCTTTTTCCTTTCTCTGACATTAACCCTTGAATAATAGAAAGCTGTCAGCTAGTCTACAAACATTAAGCGCTTCCTATGTGCCAAGCACAGTGCTAAATCCTGGGAATTGTTGATGTTGTTCATTCTCCATTCTTGGCAAGGACCAATGACCAATGACATCTTGACTTGACTGAAAATTTGATTCAAGGGAGTATTCCAAGTCATCAGTCTCATTCTCTTCTCCTGAGTCATCAAAGTCCAGTGGCAGGACAAAAGTCAAGACAACTGGTGATGGGCAGGGTTATAGTGGGTGACCTTGGCCTTTCTAAGTTAGGGTCTTTCACAAAGAAAGGCAAAACTAGTCCCTGCCCTCAAGGAACTTAAAGTCTAAAGGGAGAGCCAACATGCAAACAAATATGCATATACATAAACACACACACACATACATACATATATATGATAAATTAGAGGCAATCTCAGAGGGAAGGCATTAACATTAGAGGGGATTGGGAAAGGCTTCCCATAGAAAGTGAATTTAGCTGGAACTTGAAGGAAATCCAGGGAAATTAGCTTCAGGTATTTAATATTCATCTTTTCACTGACATGCTGCGTGTCCCTCAACCCAGTCTTTGAATGTTTCCTGAGCTTTAGTTTATTGGAGAAGATAAAAACCAATTTCCCAGGGTTAATTTGGAAGAATAAACATCTGAAAGAAAACCACCCAAATCCACTTCCTGGTTGATGGTTCATAGTGATAGAGCTGGAAGGGATCCTAGAAGGCACCTCTCATTTTACTGATGAGGGAACCCAGGCTCAGAGAGGTTGAATAACCTTACTGAAGGTCACACAGATAGTCAGCAGCAGAGCTGGGTCTCCAATCCAAGTTCTCTTCCCACTACACCATGATGAATGTGTCTGTGTTGAGTTCACCTGACTCAGCCTGGATGTGCCTGGGGGACACCAAGTTCAATGTGTCTCCAACAGAATTCATCATATTCGGGCTGGAAAGCCGAGACTTGCTTAAGCTCCCCCTAAGGCCCCTTCAAACGCCTATAAAAATGGCTCTGAACAAATTCTAGAGCTGCAGAACCCACAAAATAGCAAAGGGAAGCAGGGCTCCAGCCCAAGACAGCCTAGATGGTCACTGGGAAGGGTCTATCACATGGAGCCGGGAGCAGAGTGGAGCAGAGCCCAGAGTGGGCCGCACTAGGACCAACCAGACCGGGAGCTGGGTGGAAGAGGCATAGCGCCCTGAATCTGTGAGCTGTGGCAGTTACCAGACCTCTCAACCCACAAATGCCAAAGACAAGAGATAAGGTTAGTGGGAAAAGCTGCTGGGATAGAGTGAAAGGAGTTTGTGGTTGGCCACCGACCCAGGGTCAGTGGAGGTGGTGCAGCTCTAAGGCTGCTTCCAGAGCTACAGCTGCAGTTGCTTCTGGCCCCAGGCCCAGCTGGTAGGAGGAATTAAGAAGTGGATTAGAGCAGGAGTGCAAGGCCTGCTTTGCCCTGCCTGGATCTGGGCCGCAATCCTAATTGGCGGTTCTTGGGGGAGAAGGAGCGCTGGTTTGGCAGAGCTTGCTGTGTAGAAGTAGCTCTGAAAACAGCAGCACAGCCCCTCAAGCTTGGGACAAAGTACTCTCTACAAACAGTCATACCCCAACAAAAAGCTCAAGGGTCAAGCAGTTGGCTGGGAACATGAACAGGCAGTGGAAATGGTCTCAGATTCAGACTCAGACTTTGGAATCTTTCTTTGGTGACAAAGAAGACCAAAACATACAGCCAGAAAAAGTCAACAAAGTCAAAGAGCCTACATCAAAAGCCTCCAAGAAAAATATGAATTGGTCTCAGGGCATGGAAAAGCTCAA
>JAQQSZ010012817.1:0-11913 GCA_028646595.1 Phalanger gymnotis | reverse complement strand
TGTCTAGGCTCTTTTTTTTGATCATGGCTTTCAGGTAGTCCAATAATTTTTAAATTTTCTCTCTTGGATCTATTTTCCAGGTCAGTGGTTTTTCCAGTGAGATATTTCACATTGTCTTCCATTTTTTCATTCCTTTGGTTCTGTTTTATAATATCTTGATTTCTCATAAAGTCACTAGCTTTCACTCGCACCAATCTAATTTTTAAGGTAGTATTTTCTTCAGTGGTCTTTTGGACCTCCTTTTTCATTTGGCTAATTCTGCCTTTCAAGGCACTCTTCTCCTTTTGCCATTTGAGTTAGTCTATTTTTTAAGGTGTTATTTTCTTCAGTATTTTTGGGGGGGTCTCCTTTAGCAAGTCATTGACTTGTTTTTCATGGTTTTCTCTCATCCTTCTCATTTCTCTTCCCAATTTTTCCTCTGCTTCTCTTATTTGCTTTTCTAATCTTTTTTGAGCTCTTCCATGGCCTGAGACCAATTCATATTTTTCTTGGAGGCTTTTGATGTAGCCTCTTTGACTTTGTTGACTTCTTCTGGCTGTATGTTTTGGTCTTCTTTGTCACCAAGAAAAGATTCCAAAGTCTGAGTCTGAGACTGTTTTTGCTGCCTATTCATGTTCCCAGCCAACTACTTGACCCTCGAGTTTTTCTTCAGGGTACAACTGCTTGTAGGGTAGAGAGTACTTTGTCCCAAGCTTGAGGGGCTGTGCTGCTATTTTCAGAGCTACTTCTACACAGCAAGCTTTGCCACACCAGTGCTCCTTCTACCCCCAAGAACCGCCAACAAGGATTGCAGCTCAGATCCAGGCAGGGCAAAGCAGGCTTTGCACTCCCACTCTAATCTGCTGCTTAATTCCTCCCACCAGATGGGCCTGGGGCTGGAGGCAACTGCAGCTGTAGCTCTGAAAGCAGCCTCAGAGCTGCACCACCTCTGCCACTCCCAGGGCTGAGGCCAACCAAGAACTCCTTTCACTCTGTCTCACCACCTTTTCCCACTAACCTTCTTTGTTGTCTTTGGCGTTTGTGGGTAGAGAAGTCTGGTAACTGCCACAGCTCATCGATTCAGAGTGCTACACCTGTTCCTCCCGGCTCCCAGTCTGGTTGGTCCTGGTACCGCCCATGCTGGGCTGTGCTCTGCTCTGCTCCCAGCTCTGTGTGATAGACCCTTCCCAGTGACCATCCAGGCTGTCCTGGGCTGAAGCCCTGCTTCTCTTTGCTATTTTGTGGACTCTGCAGCTCTAGAATTTGTTCAGAGCCATTTTTATAGGTGTTTGGAGGGACCTGGGGGAAGCTTAAGCAAGTCCCTGCTTTCAAGCTGCCATCTTGGCTCTGCCCCTTTCTGAAAGCATCTTGATCATCATTTTTTATAACACAGTAGTATTCCATTACAATTATATACCAGTACTTGTTCAACCATTCCCCAATTGATGGGGAAGCACCCCTAAATTTCCAGTCCTTTGCCACAATGAAAAGGGCTGCTATAAATATTTTTATACATATGGGTCTTTTTTAAAAAATCTCTTTGGAATATAGACCTAGTAGAGGTATTGCTGGATCAAAGGGTCTGCACAATTTTATAGCCCTTTGGGCATAGTTCCCAATTGCTTTCCAAAATGGCTGAATCCGTTCACAACTCCACCAACAGTATGTTAGTGTCCCAATTTTCCCACATCCTCTCCAAGGTTTATCATTTTCTTTTTCTATCATATTAGCCAATCTGATAGGCATGAGGTACTGCCCCAGAGTTGTTTTAATGTGCACTTCTCTAATCAAAAGTGAGTTAGATTGGAAAAGAATTTTTACAACCAGTGTCTCTGATAAAGGCCTCATCTCTAAAATATACGGGGAACTGAGCCAAATTTATAATACAAGTCATTCCCCAATTGAGAAATGGTCAAAGGATATGAAAAGGCAGTTTTCAGAAGAAGAAATTAAAGATATCTATAGTCATATGAAAAAATTCTCAAAATCACTACTGATTAGAGAAATGCAAATCAAAATAACTCTTAGGTACCACATCTGTCCTGTCAGATTGGCTAACATGACAAAACAGGAAAATGATAAATGCTGGAGAGAATGTGGGAAAATTGGAATATTGTTACATTGTTGGTGGAGTTGTAAACTGATCCAGCCATTCTGGAGAGCAATTTGGAGCTATACCCAAAGGGCTATAAAAACATGCATACCCTTTGACCTAGCAATACCACTTCTAGGTATCCCAAAGAGATGACACAAGTGGGAAGTACAAAAATATTTATAGCAGCTCTTTTCATTGTGGCAAAGAATTGGAAATCAAGGGGATGCCCATCAATTGGGTAATGGCCAAACAAGTTGTGGTATATGAATGTAATGGAATACTATTGTGCTATAAGAAATGAGGAGCAGATGGATTTCATAATAACCTGGAAAGACTTATATGAACTGATGCTGAGTGAGGAGAGTAGAACCAGGAGATCATTATACACGATTACAGACACACTATCTGTAAGGACTAACTTTGATAGACTTAGCTCCTCTTATCAATGCAAGATTCAAAGACAACTCCAAAAGATTCATGATAAAAAAAAGCCAGGCACATCCAGAGAAAGAATTAAGCAGTCTCTCTTTTTTTCCCCTTCTTTTTTGGTTTCATTTCTTTTTTCTCATGATTCATTCCATTGGTTATAATTCTTCTTTACAGCTGGACTATTATGTAAATAAGTTCAATGTGAAGGTATATGTAGAACCTACATTGGATTACATGCCGTCTTGGCAGGGAGGGGAGAGGAGAGGGAGAGAGAGAAAATTTGGAACCAAAAAATTGTGGAACTGAGTGTTGTAAACTAAAAATAAAAAATAAATTTTTAATTTAAAAAAATACTTCTTACATTTCCTAATGGGAAGATGATACATATAATCTCCAAGAATTTTATTATCATTACAGCTGTTAGAAAAGTCTGCTTAGATAAGGGGCATGGGTATGAGTCTATTATGTTGGGATAAACTTAAAAGAAAAAGTAAAGGGTGAGAAAGAGGGATGCACAGGAAGAAAGGGGAAGGGCGAAGAATAATTAAAGAAGATAATGTTACTCAAGGAAGAGTTTACATTGGAAGGGTGAAAAGGAAGAGGGTAGGCAACTCTTAAACCTCACTCTCATCTGAACTGGTTCAAAGAGGGAGATTTTACACACACACACACACACACACACACACACACACACACACACACACACAGTTGGATATAGAAATTCGTCCTATCCAACAAGGAAGTAGAAAGGGGAAGGGGCTGAGAGAAAGGAGCAGAGGTCATAAGATGGAGGGTAGATTAAGGAAGGCAGAGGTTAGAAGCAAAGCAGACTTTTGAGGAAGAGGCAGGGTGAAAAAAAAAGAGAAGAATAAATAGAAGAGAATAGGATGGAGAAAAATACACAGTTAGCAATCATAACTGTGAATGTGAAGAAGATGAATTTACCCATAAAAAGGAATAGAATAGCAAAATAGATTAGAAATAAGAATCTAACAATACGTTGTTTAAAAGAAACACACCTGAAACAAAAAGACACAGAGTTAAAATAAAGGGCTAAAGAAGAACTTATTATATATCAGCTGAAGGGGAGGAAAAAGGCAGTGGTAGCAATCATGATCTTAGGCAAAACGAAAGCAAAAATTGATTTAAAGGAGACAATCATGGAAACTACATTTTGCTAACAAATACACCACAATGAATTAATATCAATGCTGAACATATATGGACCAAATGGCATAGCACTCAAATACTTAAAGGAAAAATTAAATGAGTTACAGGAGGAAATAGATACTAACACTCTATTAGTGGGGACCTCAGCTTACCTCTCTCAGACTATACAAATCTAAACATAAAATAAACAAGAACAAAGTTAAGGAGATGAAAAGGATTTTAGTTAGATTTCACAGATCTTTGGAGAAAAATGAATGGGAATAGAAAAGAGTATACTTTTTTCTCAGCTATATATGGCAGTTTCACAAAAATAGCTCATGTATTAGGGCATAAACCTCCCCCCCCCCAAATGAAGAAAAGTAGAAATATTAAATGCTCCCTTTTCAGACCATTAGTGCATAAAAATATATTTAATAAAGGATCATTGAAGCATAGATTAAAAATCAATTGGAAACCAATGCACATGGGAGGGAGTTCCCCTGATGAATACTCCTATGGATGAAGGGAGATGAGAACTTTACAGTAGATGAAGCATAAGGATTTTGGTGCCTGAAAAGTCAACTTGTCTTGAAGGGGGGTGGGGGGTTCCCTAGGGGCAACCGGCACCTGGAGGAGTAGAAAATCATGGACCCAGCTAAGAAAACTTTAGACAAATGTAGGGGGGGAAAGGTAAATAAGAAACATTATAGATCAGTTGGGGTACAGGAGGGGAGGTCTTACCATGGGGCATTAGCGTCTCTGATACTTGCAATAATTAGTATTGTTCTGAGAGTGAAACACAATAGATAAGCGGATCCATGGGGTAAGCCCTACGAGGAGGTGACAGAAAATGCCTAGAGGGCAGTACCTAGAATGGATAATTTGGAATCTTTGATTGTGTGAAGAATATAGAGAAAGGAAAGAGACCAGCTGATTATAGGAGCTATGAATCAGAGTATGAGGGAAAGAAAAGATGGATAATGAAGAGAGTGAAAGAAGTGCTTTTTTGAAAAGGGCACAAAAAATGAAATTAAAAATGCTCATGAAAAATACTAGCTAATGAGGAGGAGAGGAAGGAAACTACCTGACTAACTGAAAGGAAAAAGGAGAGGGTAGAAATACATAACCAGATAAAAGCAGGAGAGAAGAACTAATAAGCAAAATCTTAAAGAGAAAGGGGTAACAAGTAAGAAGAGGGGATCAGGGATGAGAGGAAAAGAGTCAGTAGGAACTGGGCCCCCTAAAAAAAAAGAATAAAATAAATGTAACTGAATGAGTATAATTCTAGGTTTCCAGCAGAGAGGAAAAATCATAACTTAAAGAAAACATAATTTTAGAGATAGATGAATGAAAATATGAACCTAACTCTTAAAACTTTGAATGTGAACAGATTAAGCAATCCAATAAAATGAAAAAGAGTGACAGATCAGATAAGATAAAACCAAATAAAATTACTTCTGTAAGGCAACATAACAAAATTTTTGGGATACATGTAGTCAAAGTAGGCTCTAAACACTTCCATCAACAATAAAGAATAAACAGATCAAGAAATGGAGGCTTCAAAAAAAAAAAAAGAAATGGAAGCTTCAACTTAAAAGAAAAAGAAAAAATTCAACTAAACAAAAAAGTAGAAATTCTGAAAAACTTAAAGAACAGCAAATTTATGATGCCCTATTGAATTGATAAAGCTATGAGTTGGTTAAGAAATAAACAGTAACAGAATGAACAAACTCTGGCTAGTCTGATATCTCCCTCCAAAAGACAGAAAGAAGAAAACTAAATTGAAGACATAAAAAAATGAAAAAGGAGCACTCAAAACAAATGAAGACTAAATAAAAGAACTGAGGCAGAGCCAAGAAGGCAGAGTAAAAGCAGGGACTCTCTTGAGCTCTTCCCCAAACCCCTCCAAATACCTGTAAAAAATGACTCTAAACAAATTCTAGAGCAGCAGAACCCACAAAATGACAGAGTGAAACAAATTTCCAGCCCAAGACAACCTGGAAGGTTGACAGGAAAGGTCTGTTGCATCGATCTGAGAGAAGAGCACAGTCCAGTGCAAATATGCCAGCATAGACCAGAGCCCAGAGAATCCAGAGCAGGCCTCAGGGCCTGAATCACTGGCAGCTATGGCAGTTTCCAAACTTCTCAACCCACAAATGCCAAAGACAACTTAGAAGGTTAGTAGGTCTGTTGGACCTGGGTGAGAGAGGAGTGTGGTCCAGCCCCAGCCCCAGGGTGGTGCCAGCAGCAGCAGCTGCTTCTGGAGCTCTTGGCCCACAGACAGTGGGGGATTCAAGCAGCCGATCAGAGGGGGACTGCAGGGAACTCTTTGCTGGCACTAAGACAGGATTCTCTTGTTTTGCTCATGCCTGGATCTGGGTTGCAAGTCCTGGGTGGCAAGAGCACTGGCACAGTGGAGCTTGTGGTGGCAGTGGAGAGGGAATCCTCTTCACAGTTCCAAGGCAGAAAAGAGTGCTTGTGGTCATTCACGGACCAGAGTATAGACCAGGAGAAGAGTAAACATCTCTCCTTTGATTGTACAATCTTGGAAGAATTGAAAATTTACAGGTCCCTAGAAGTATCTTTGAAAACAGTCGCACAAAACCCCTGAAGCTTGAACAGTACACCTTCCACACTGGAAGCAGGTCCCTACATTAACAAAGAGTTAAAAAGTCCAGTAATTGGCTGGGGAAATGAGCAAACAGTGGGAAAAGACTCAAGACTATAGAATTTTACTTTGATTACAAGGAAGATCAAAACATACAAGAAGAAGACAATAAAGTCAAAGCTCCTACATCCAAAGCCTCCAAGAAAAAATATGAATTGGTCTCAGGCCATGGAAGAGCTCAAAAAGGATATTGAAAATCAAGTAAGAAAAGTAGAGAAAAAATTGGGAAGAGAAATGAGAGTGATGCAAGAAAACCATGAAAAACAAGTCAATGACTTGATAAAGGAGACCTAAAAAAATACTGAAGAAAATAACACATTGAAAAATAGACTAACCCAAATGGCAAAAGAGCTCCAAAAAGCCAATGAGGAGAAGAATGCCTTAAAAAGCAGAATTGGCCAAGTGGAAAAGGAGGTCCAAAAGCTCACTGAAGAAAATAATTTCTTAAAAATTTGAATGGAGCAATTGAAGATAATGACTCTATGTGAAATCACAAATTATAAAACAAAATCAAAACAATGAAAAAAACAGAAGATAATATGAAATATCTCACTGGAAAAACAACTAACCTGGAAAATAGCTCCAGGAGAGATAATTTTAAAAATTATTGGACTACCTGAAAGCCATGATTAAAAAAGGACCTGGAAATCATCTTTCAAAAAATTATCAAGGAAAAATACCCTGATGTTTTGGAACCAGAGGTAAAATAGAAATTGAGGGGGTCCACTGATCACCTCCTGAAAGTGATCTCAAAAGGAAAACTCCTAGGAATATTATAGCCAAATTCCAGAGTTCCCAGGTCAAGGAGAAAATAAATATTGGAAGCAGCCAGAAAGAAACAATTCACAAGTATTGCGGAAACACAATCAGGATAACACAAGATTTAGCAGCTTCTACATTTAGGGATTGGAGGGTTTGGAAGATGATATTCCAGGTCAGAAGGGCTAGAATTACAACCAAGAAACACTTACCCAACAAAACTAAATATAATCCTTCAGGGGGGAAATATGGACATTCAATGAGATAGAGGACTTTTAAGCATTCTTAAAGAAAAGACCAGAACTGAAGAGAAAATTTGACTTTCAAATATAAGACTCAAGAGAAGCATGGAAAGGTAAACAGGAAAGAGAAATCATAAGGGACTTTATTAGGATAGTTGAAGGGAATGTGTGTGTGTGTGTGTGTGTGTGTGTATGTGTGTGTACACGTGTGTGTATGTATAGAGACAGAGGGCACAGGGTGAGTTGAATATGAAAGGATGCTATCTAAAAAATAAAATTAAGGGGTCAGAAAGGGATGTACTGGGAGAGGGAGATAAGGAGTAGAATGCGGTAAATTATCTCACATAAAAGAAAGAAGAAAAAGCTTTTACAGTGGAGGGGAAGAAGGGGAAGGTGAGAGGGAATGAGTGAACCTTACTTTCACTAGATTTGGCTTAAGGAGAGAATAACATACATACTCCATTGGATAAGGAAATCTATCTCACCATATAGGAAAGTAGGGGGGAAAGGAGATGATAGAAGTAAGGGCAGATTGGGGAAGGGGGTAATCAGAAACAAACACCTGAGGAGGGCAGGGTCAAAAGAGAGATTAAAATAAATAGGGGGCAGGACAGGATGGAGGGAAATATAGTTAGTTTTTCACAAGACTATTATGGAGGTGTTTTGCATGACTACACATATATAACCGATATCAAATTGCTTGCCTTCTTTATGAGGGTGAGTGGGGAGGGATGAAGGGAGAGATTGTTTTAAAAACAAATGTTAAAAATTGTTTTTACATGCAACTGGGAAATAAGATATCCAGGCAATGGGGTATAGAAATCTATCTTGCCCTACAAGAAAATAGAAGGGGATTAAAAAAAAGGGGGTGGGTGATAGAAGGGAGGACAGATTGGGGGAAGGGGTAATCAGAATGCATGCCATCTTGAGATAGGGGGAGAGATGGGGAGAAAATTCAGAACTCAAAATCTTGTGGAAGTGAATGTTGAAAACCAAAAGTAAATAAACTTTAAAAAATAAATAAAAGAACTTATTAGAAACTGTTTTGTCCAATTATACACCAGCAAAATTTTTGTAAATCCATTTAATTTGTTATAATACCCAGAATATCAGAACAAGAAATACAGAATTTAAATAAAAGAAACTGAAATCACAAAGGGGAGGGGGAGGGGACGAGGGATGGGAACTGGGAACAGGCTTTAAAAATGAATTCTTTCAAACATTCATGATACAATTAACTCCAATTCTACATAAATTGATTACAAAAATAGGGAAAGGTGGCACCCTGTCCATGTTAGAGAAAAAGACAAACATGGAAATCAGGAAATGGGACTTAAGTTTGCTTCTTCCAGAGAAATACCAGGTCAGTGAATTTTCAGACAGACACATATGAGGTAATGTAAGGTAAAAGGACTAAGTGAGCTAGAAATTTATCTAGTCTAACCTCCTGGTTTTTAAGTGTCCCTCTCATGTTTTCATTTCAGAAGTATGAGCGCCATGATAAACTGAGGACCTACTGTCACCTTTATCAGCAATAATTGTAGGGGAGGGAAATAAGAGGTTCAAAGATAAGTGGATGGGACAAAATCAATATCAAGTGATTTGGGGTGAGGGAACTCACAATTGGAAGAATCAGGTAAGGCTTACTAAAGCCTTAAATGGAACCTTGAAGAGAGAAGCCAGGGTTTCCAAGAGGTGGGAGGTGAGGAGTTAAAACATTCCAGTCACAAGGGACAGCCTGCTAGAAGGGACAAAGGAGGATAGATGTTGTGTTAAGGGGAAACAGAATCAGTCTTAGTGGGGTATCAAGGGTGTCATGTAATCAGCCTGGCAAGATAGGACAGAGCCAAATTGTGAATAGCTTTAAATGGTAAGGAATTTGCATTTTATCTTAAGAGCAATGGAGAGACTTACTGAGCCAACAGAGTGATGGGGCCAGACCTGTCCTTTCAGGAGTTTTCAATTTGGCAGTTGTGTGGAGGATAGATTAGGGAAGGGAGTGACTGGAGACAAAAGGTCAATTAGGAGGCTGTTATACAATCCAGGATAGATGTGATGAGGGAATGAACTAGGGTGACTGTGGTTTAAATGGACAGATGCAAGAGATGCTGAGGAGACAAAAGCTGAAAGGCATGTCAACTAAGACATGGGAGCCAAGAGCATGGTACAAATGAGGAGCCATTGACATTGACACATCACTCTCTCCTCTCTTTTTGGGCTCACCATTTG
The DNA here is from genome assembly GCA_028646595.1 of Phalanger gymnotis. Classification (NCBI taxonomy): domain Eukaryota; kingdom Metazoa; phylum Chordata; class Mammalia; order Diprotodontia; family Phalangeridae; genus Phalanger; species Phalanger gymnotis. Next base: position 2,363 of record JAQQSZ010012817.1, on the reverse strand, counting down.
ACATGCTTTATTTCCTTGATGATCTTAGTTTATATTTCATGAGACACCTATTGTATGTTTTAAGCTCTAAAATTAGTATTAATTCTTTGGTAGTAATATGAAGGTCTTAAGATTTAAACTGCAAGGGTTTTTGTTTTGGTCATCCTGAATTGTGTCCAACTCTTTGCAACTGCCATTTGGGGTTCTCTTGGCAAAGACAGTGGTGTGTGTGTACACTGGAGTGGTTTGCTATTTTCTTCTCCAACTCACTTTACAGATGAGGAAACTGAGGCAAACAAGGTAAAGTGACTTGCCCAGGGTCACATGGCTAATAAGTGTCTGAGGCTAGATTTGAACTCAGGAAAATGAGTCTTCCTGACTCTAGGCCCAGCAACCTATCCACTGAGCCACCTAGCTGCCCAAGGAAACAATTGTAGTAATCGCCCAATACAATTCCCCAACACCACCAGCACCACTATTTTTATTTTTAAATTTTATTGATTTTTTTCATTGTAATGAAGAAAAGTTGAGAAAAATCGACAGGAAAAGATTGCCTCTGAGTGGATGCAGCATACTGTACCAGTAGTTCTCCACCTTTTACTGGTGTTTTTTTGTATTCCTAACACTTAGTACTATGCCTTGTTACAATTCTTTAGGACCAAGATGATAAAGTCCATGTTTGCCCAGTAATTCTCCAAAGGAGCTACCCAATTAACTGGAGGTTGTCTTCTTGCTCTTGCAGGTGACAGTGTACTGCTTGGGGTGTCCATCTATTGTCTCATTCTGGATCCTACTGGCTTGCCCCTTTCTCCAGTCACACATGTCATCCCCCAGTATTGCTTTTTTTTTTTAAATCACTCTTCTCTTGAGCAAGTTTTTAATTATTGTATACTTTTGATTGCCCATTAGGTCATCTGTAACTTTAGTTCTTCCAAAATCATGGCGTTCTGTGATTTATACCCTTATATACAGCACACTCAAATACTAGATTTAAAGGCATGGCCTTTTGCAGAAACGGTTTGGGATCACTGGAAAACACTCATTTTTCTAAAGGCAGTCCAATCAATTATTTTCTACTATTCAATTCTGGGTCCAGAACATGATACACATACAGCACCCTCTTCAAAGTACTGATGAGACTAAAAGGACCATTTGGCTATATAGTTTGCACGTCATAGCCCGGAGTTGGAGAAAGAACTAAGTCACCCCTCCATTAATTCAATGACACCTGCCCCTATAAAACTCTTTCCTGGACACTTTTTGTCCCAAAGCTCCATGCATTTTCACTGGTTGCCTAGAATCGTATTCCCCCTCTTCTCCCCATCCACACCTCCTGGTTTCCTTTAATTCTCTGCTAAAACTCTATATTCTACAAGAAGCTTTTGCCAAGTCCCCTTTAATGCTAGTCCCTCTGCTTCAGATTACGAATATATACAAAGCTGCTCTATATAGAATAAATATGAAATAATTATCAAAGGAAAGGCAATAGAATTAAGAGGGTTTCCAATAAAGAAGCCAAGAAGGCTTCCAATAAAGATGAGACTTAACAGAAACCAGGTAAACCAGTAGGAGGAACTGAAGAAAGAGAGCATTAGAAGTATGGAGGACAGAAAAAATTACTGGAGTTGAAAGATGGAGTGTCTCATTCATCGAACAGCCAGGAGGCCAGCATCCCTGGGTCATAAGAGTTTTCCTTCCCAGAAACTGAACATCCCCACCCTGGATTTTCTCCATCAATCCAGACTTTGGCCACTCAACATTTCAAATGGATTCTAATTAGCTGTGTCAAGATCAAAATTCCAAAGAATGAGGTTGTCTGCAAGGTGCTGACTGCACACACCTTCTGCTAACACTAACACGATCGCTCATAGCTATTATGCCGTATGACATCAGGTTAAGCTAAATAAGACCATCTTGGGGCTCAAGGAAATACTTGGTTATATTGATACCTTCTAATTTAGTAGGTCATTTCTTTGGCAAAACTCCCTTTCCCTAGATCCCAAACTACCTATGACTTTTAAGAAGCAGCTCATAGAGGCAACTGGTGGCACAATGGAATAGAGTACTCAGCCTGGACTCAGAAGACCTGAGTTTTGATCCAGCCTCAGATACTTACTAGCTATTAACCCAGAGTCAGCCACTTAAGCTCCTTGCTTCATCTTCCTCAACTGTAAAATGGGGATGGACAGCACCTACCTCCCCAGATTATAAGGATCAATTATTTTGTTTTTTAAAAAGAAAGTGGGCCAAGATGGCGGCTGGGAAGCAGTGACTGGCGTGAGCTCCCCACCAAGTTCCTCCAAAAACCTATAAAACAATGGCTCTGAACCAATTCTAGAGCTGCAGAACCCACAAAGTGGCAGAGGGAAGCAGGGCCCCACCCC
>JAQQSZ010012816.1:0-11913 GCA_028646595.1 Phalanger gymnotis | reverse complement strand
AAAAAAATGAAATGCATTATTCTTATTCAATTGTTTTGTGCTAATAGATGATTTCTATCTTGTTTCTAGAAATTGAAAGATATAGTAAAAGATATCTGAAAAATTACAAAGAAGATGATTTGGAATGGATACCAGGTAAATATAAGATGCGTAGCTAAAATTTGTTAGGCATTTCTTTTTCTCCTTTTACATAGAACAGATTTTCTGTTTATTGAGACCTACAGAAAAATAACATTAGCATCTCTCTGTTATCTTTGGGCCTTAAAGGTAAGAGCGAGCATTCTTACCAAACTCAAAATTCTAAGTCTTTTATAATATGAGTTAGTAATATGCTGTTAAGGCCAGTGGTGGGATTCAAATGAATTAACACTCTGTTCTCCATGGAACAGAGCCAAGGCCTCTGACATGGCCTTGCCCCTGCTTATAAAGGGTTCGGCCAAACCCACCCCAAAATTAGGTTCTGGTTCTGGTGGGAGCTGGTTGAATCCCACCACTGGTTAGGGCTGCAGTAGTTCAATTCAAGAAATATTTATTATGTGCCTAACTCTTATGTGCAGAACCCTTTGCTGAACACTAGAGATGGGTCATGGCCCCTGCCTTGTCGTGACCTGATATGTGAATATTCTAGGTCTCGGAGCTTCATGAAAATAGAATTTTTCACATTTTAAAATAGACAAGAACTGGAAAACAGGGACAGGCTGTAACAACTGGTTACAGTTGTCAGCAAATGACATTTCTTTTTGTAGGGACAATCTCAAAAGCATTGTGTTTCTGTGTTAATAGCACTTTCCTGTTTCACATACACTTTTAACCCTATTGAAAAGTCAATAATGGTTTGCCCCTCCTTCTAACTGAAAATTCTAGTTTTAAGATGTATCTTTTTTTCCACACTGGTCTCAACAGTTTATTTTTCTTTCCTTTAGCATATGCAATTTATTTTTAGTTATTTGGGTACCTTTTCTAATAGAACTTACTTCAGTTGCTTTGTAATCACAAGAACCACAAGTTTTACTTTTGGTATAGAATTAGAGCTGAATGAGACTTTTAAGATCATCAAACCCAGGAGTTCTTAAGCTTTTTTTATGTGTATGTTATGGACCCCCTTAGCAGTCTGGTGAAGCATATGGACCTTTTCTCGGAGTAATGTTTTTAAATGTCTAAAAATAAAATACCTAAGACTATGAAAGAAATATAGTTTTTCAGATCTTTAAAAAAAGTTTTTGTTTCTTATTTCCATAGATCCCAGGTTAGAAACCCTGAATCCAGTTCATCTCTCACATTTTACAAACAGATGAGGAAATTGAGGCCAGAGTGGTTAAATGAATTAGTGGAAATGCCAGGGCCAGGACTCAATTCTCTTTTCTCTCAAGCTAGGGTTGTTTTCTTTGTACTGCCCATCTCATGTTTAAATCAATATTTTCAGTGTTTTGATGCACCTGACCTTTCAAAAGGGGCTTAAGAGAGCTTTACCTCCTTTATGTATTATAATGTGCACATACTGGGTCAGTCAGCAGTTATTGTTGATGAGGACAGAAGTTCCCATGGAAACAGTCCCAAATGTCTCTTATTTTTTTCTGCTTCCTCTCTCACTGGTCCTAAGCCATTATCTTTTCATACTTTAGCTTGATTTTCTGTGGAACATTTTTTCTGTTAAATGTAAATATATTCAGTGTAGAAACCATTAGCTAAGGAATGCCATGTGAACTTGAGATTTACATATTTTCCGCAACAAATTTAATGAGCTTTCTCTGTGGGTTGGCAATGTTTTTGGATGTATTGTTTTAACAATGCTTCATTTTCATGCTTGGTACCATATATAATGAAGACTTTTTTTTACTGTTTTCTCTTTTGGAATGCTAAGGTAATCAAGTATCTTTGAGTCTTGCCTTTCAATTGTAATGGCAAGCAAAGTGGGACTTTTTGCTGTTTTTTGTTTGAGTGCTTCTCAGCACTGAGGTAATCAAGTGCCTTGAGTCTTGCCTTTGTTTCTTTGATTGAATCAAGAGTCTTTGATGACTTGCTTAAGAAACAAGAAAGCTTAGTTCACATGGGTTTGAGTCACATGGTTATGACGCCCTCTGACCCTGAGAAGGGTATATAAGATCTGAGGCTGGCGTTTTGTTTTGGGGCTCACTCACTGGAAGAGTGTCCTGTGGTTTGACCAGACGAGACTCTGGGTAGCCGTCATGGTGCACCGCAGGAGGGTGCCCAGCTTTGAAAAACCCCAATGTTGGTGCTTCTCTTTCTAGTAACTATGAATGTAATGTTTTGGTCAGACAGCTAGAAGCCCTGTCTGCTGATTTGTGTTTATTTGTTCTGTTTTATATGATTTCTGCTTGTATCTGTTTGTATTCTCTCAGAAGTTCAGGGTACTGACTTTTTCCCCTGAACTAAGTGAATTATATATACATATATATATATAAACATAAACATATATATATGTGTGTGTGTGTGTGTATATATATATATGTATATATATATGTATATATGTTTAATTGAAATGAGATTGTAAACCCCTTAAAGTTGCTTTCCTTAGAAAAGCAGATCAAAGAACTTGGGCTGGCAGTCTCTTGTGTGCTGGTGTTATTGGCCTTATACCTCCACAGCAGCTGCAAGCAGCATTGTTGTTACATCGTGTCTGCACAGTTAAAGGAACATGGAAAACATCAATAGTTGACTGAGGTGACTGAAGGCAGAAGTTGCCTTTTTCACTGAAAGTTTACTTTTCTCTCAACTATTTGGATTTTTTGCTAGGATAATGCAGAGAACTGTCAGTTCTTTACTGTTCTTTAGCAGCAATGTGATTATCTCGAGACTTAACATTTTAAATTAATTTATAGCATAGTCTACAGTTATCTGAACAGAGCCCTTGACCGTCTTATATCTCTGACAGAGAAAATTTTGGTTTGGATTCTACATTGAACCTGGAGGCTAGGTCTCCCCTGTCTGAATAACTGGTAATGTTCCTGTATCTGTCTCTCCCTGCCCCAGATTGGAGAAGACTCCCAAGAGAGATGATGCCAAGAAAAAAGCTGACAAAAGGTAGGACATGATAAAAAGTTCTGTATACAGTAGCCTTTCAGGTATGAAAGAATTGTTAAATTACTCCTTTATATGGGCTTTATCAAATTTTGCATTTTTTGCTTCAAAACTTCAGTGCTCAAATTTTTTTTTCAGGTAGGAGTGGTGCACAATCTAGATCTGTGATTTCATTGGTGTTCAGGGAACACTTGATAGAAGCAACTCCTATCAATGCATTTCTTCAACCTATAATCTGAAAGAGTTGCTTGAAGCATTGGGAGATTTAAGTGACATATCCAAGGTCACACAGCCAGCTTGTATAAGAAGTAGAACTTGAACCCAGGTCTTCCTCATTTATAGATGAGCTTTCTATCCATTACCCCACACTTCCCTTTCTTGTGCAGATGGTAATTTGTGAAACTTAGTGGCCTAAGGTTTCTTTAAGTTTCTGGGGTTTCTTGATGTGCTAGCAATGGCTTTTCAGTTTTGTATATGAGTCAGAAGTATTTCATTAAGGTATTAAATTAAGTTTAGGAAACAATTAGCTAGAACTTAAATATTGTACATAACAATATCTGATATTTGTGTTGTGCTTCAAGATTTATAAAGCATTTTACATAAATGATCTCATTTAATCCTTGAAGAAATTTGGAGAAGAGGTTGGCACAGGTTTTAGTAGCCCTATTATGTAGGTAAAGAAACAAGGTTTAGAAAGGTGAGGACACTTGCCCAGGGCCACACAGCCAGGAAGGGGTAGAGGAGGTACATTTGTACAGAGGCTTTTTTGGTTCCAGGGCCATTGTTTTTGCTGTTCCACCATGCTGTCACATTTTAAAAAACCAGGACAGTTAGTTAGGTCTTGTATTTCCAGTGAATCTCTTTTTAGTGGGCAGCTAGATAGCGCAGCACTGGGCCTGGAGTTAGGAAGATCTGACTTCAAATCTGCCCTCAGACAGTTACTGAGTAAGTCATTGAACCCTGTTTGCCTCAGTTTTCTTATCTGTAAAAAATGAGCTGGAGAAGGAAACGGCAAACTACTTCATTATCTTTGCCAAGAAAACCCCATATGGGATCATGAAGAGCTGGGTATGAACTGAAAAACAACTCTTTTTAGTAATAGAATGCTTCCAGAGGTTGTAAATGACTTTTTATTGGGGGCATGAGGTGGGGGAGAGCCTCCAACGTTACTGTCTACATCATCAAGATCTCAGAATCTCTCACCCCATAGTAATATGGCTGCTGGAATAGCTTTACCTGGCCTTCTCAAGGCCCTTTCTGTCCTTTACTTATCATTTGAAAGTATGGATTATTGTAAGGCATTTCTTTAGCTTGGATAATTTATAAGGAATAATAATTAGGGAGTTATTTAATTAGAATATGGTTTTCCCTTCTGTTTTTTTTTAGAACACTCAGTTATTGTCCTTTTCAATAAAATAATAAACAGTAATGGGACTTACATACTTACTACTTTTTCCCCCCTGCGTAAGATATTGTTGGATAAATTATGTAAACATGATATCAATTACCTTATCAATATAAAACCTTTGAAAAAGGCAATACATGTTGCTATTATCTGTGAAAAATTTCTTGAAGAAAAAAACATTGAAAAAAGTATAGTGCTCTTTTGTTCACAGGGTTCATCTATCAGGCTATTTCAATAGTCAGGATTTTTTTTACTTATGAAAATTTGAAAGAACCATTAATTCTCAGAATTGGAAGTCATCTAATTCAACTTATAATTAAGCATGAATCCCCTCTTTTTTAAAAAAAAGCTTTATTGGTATCTTTTTGTTTGACATCAAAATTATTTTCAGCCATCATCTCCCTGCCCTACCGTTCTCACAATGAACTGTCACAAATATTCTGTACTCATAGTTCCTTACTTTACTAATTATCTGGTGGGGTGTATGTTTGTGTGTGTTTGTGTGTGTGTGTGTGTGTGTTTGTGTTTGTGTGTGTGTGTGTGTGTGTGTGTGTGTGTGTGTGTTCTGTTCTTTTTTGCCTTTGTCTTCCTGGCACTCGGTACATTGTCTGACACATAGTAAACATTTCATAAATGGTATTGACTGACTGTTTTCCAAGACCAAGATTAATCATTACAGTTACTCAAAGCTTTTCATGTTCTTTTCATTTCTGTTACTGTTCTCATTATACATGCTTATGCATTAGTTTATGCGAGTGTTCCCATTTTTTTTTTCTGAATTACTCCTAGTTGTTGCTTCTTGTGACTCAATAATATTCTGTTTTATTCTTACACTACAATTTGTTCATCTAGTTACTAATTGAGGAGCCCAAACCACAGTGAATAACAACTGAATTAAATAAGAAGGCAGTGCTGGGAAACACAACACAAAAGAGGTTAATGGAAGACAATTTTTTTTCTCTTTTTAACAATTTATTATTATTATTTTTTAGAATTTTGAAAATAATTTTGAGCTGCAAATTCTCTCCCTCCTGCACTTACTGAGAAGGCAAGCAGTATGATCAATTATACATATGAAATCATGCAAAACATTTCCATATTAGCTATGTCACAAAAAAGCAAGAAAAACAAAGTGAGAAAATTAGACTTCTGTTTGCACTCAAGAGTTCATCATTCCCCAGGAAAGACAGAATGAGATGAATGGATAACAAAACCTAACAATTTATGGCATATGAGAAATACACTTAAGATATAGAATAAAATTCTGGGGCTGGAACTTGGAATTATACCCCCTATGACTAAAATGTTTAGCCCTTTCTTCACAGAGGTCCTGTGGCCAGGCATCTAAAACCAAAATGAGGTCAAAAACAGAAAGAAGGGACTCATATACACCCGAGTACTTATAGCAGCATTTTTTGTAGTAGCCAAGAATGTGTAACAAAGAAGGTGCCCATTGGCTGGGAAATAGCTAAAAAAAACTGTACAGAGTAATGCAATATTACTGTGCTATAAAAAATGAATATGAAGAATTCAGAGAAGCATGTGAAGGCTTATTTGAACTGATGCAAAGTGAACTAAGCAGAATCAGGAAAATATGCACAGTGACTGTGACAATGTGAGTGGAAAAATCAATCGATCAAGCAATCATTTTTTTTTTAGGTATCTACCATGTGCCAAATACTGTGCAAGGTGTAGGGGAAGAGGGAGATACAAAGATAAAAATGAAAGAGTGCCTGCCTTCAAAGAGCATACATTCTATTGGGGGAGCTACTATGAATGTAAATAAGAATGTAGAAAATAAATATAATTTTGTGTGTGTGTGTATGTGGGGGTGTGAACCGGCAGCTGATGGAGAATCTGGAGAGGCTTCATATAGGGATTACTTCAGCAGAGTTGTGAAGGAAGTGAAGGATTCCATATGGTAAGGTGAGGTGAGAGTGCACAGGCAGATGGAGATGAACAATAACATTAAATGGAATGCTGTATATGTAGTTATAATGACCAAGCTTGACATTAAAAAAAAGTTAGAAAACATACCTCATCCACTCCTTGTGGAGGTGGGAAACTTTATGTGGGGAGTGCTGAATGTGCTGCCAGATATATGATGCATTTGGTTTAGCTGGTCTTCTATTTTTCACTTTCTTTTTTGTTTGTCACATTTCAGTGAATAGAGAAGGGAGGAGAGTATTCAGAAAATAAAGCAATATTAAACACAAATCATACCGATTAAAAATTTTTAGTAGTTCACAAAAAAAGAGAAAGCCAAATTAACCTGTTGGTTAAATTGTATCCTCTTGTACTGCAGTAGATATGCTAAGTAACCCTTCTGGACTTTTCCTTCTTTCACAGATTTCTTTTTTCTGATCCCTGGGGTTGGTGGGATTTTCAGGCTTCAACCCACTAAGATTCTGGAGTCTATTATTGCTGGGAAACTACCAACGGGTTAATTTTTAGAGCTAATATCTAAGTGTGCAATAGCCACATGATGGGCTGTGAATGAGGAGCCTGAGGAATGTGGGGCTAGTTCTCTTGTTAAGTTTTTTGTGTAAGAGAATAAACTCGTGATGACATATTTAATTTCCCTTCCTGTTGTCATTGCTGGTTTTATTGCATTGTGGAGGGCCCTTTTTGTTCATTTGAAAGGGGAAGGAGAAGCTGAGCCTAAGCTACATCTTGTACTGTCACCTTGCCTCTGTGAACAAACCAGATCTCCTCTTCAGCAACTCTGACAAATGGTCATCTGGTCTGCACTTGAAACGCTCTGATGATGGAGTTTTGTCTTGGGAGGCAGACCATTTTATTTTCAGAGAACTTTTAATTATTACGAAGTTTATTCTTTATATTGATCCTAAATATGTCTCCAAGGAGTTTCCATCCATTCCTCCTGATTGTGGCCCCTGGAGACAAGCAGAATAGGTGTTATTGCACACTTATATAATCCTCATCATCATAACTAGCATTTATATAGCACCTACTGTGTGCCAGTCACGGTGATAAGTGCTTTACAAATATTACCTCTTTTGATCTGTTTACAACAGTCCTAGGAGGGACTGTTATCTCCATTTTACAGATGAGGAAACTGAGGTAAACAGATGTGAAGTGACTTGCCCAAGATCTCCACTAGTAAATGCCTGAGGCTATATTTGAGCTTGGGTCTTCCTGCCTCCAGGTCCTGTTCTTTATTCACTGTGCCTGATAGCTGCCTGATAAGGGGGTAATAAGATATATGACACTTTAAATACTTGAAGATAACCATCATGATAAAAACCAAAGTCTTCCCTTATTTTCAGGCTAAAATGTCCCATTTCTTTAACCAAGCCTAGTATGAAGGGTTTTTAGTCTCACCATTCTGTTGCTGTTCAGTCATTTTTCAGTCATATGTCCCTCTTTGTGACCCCGTTTGGAGTTTTTCTTGGCATGAGTGGTTTGCCATTTCTTTCTTCAGTTCTTTTTACAGATGAGGAACTGAGGCGAACAGGGTTAAGTGACTTGCCCAAGGTCACACAGCTAGTAAATGTCTGAGGGCAGATTTGAACTTAGAAAGATGAGTCTTCCCGACTCCAGGCCTGGCACTCTATCCTCTGTGCCACCTAGCCACCCTCACCATTCTGACCTTACTCCAGTGATAAAACTTCTCAGTATCCTTCCAAAAGTGTAGTATGTAGAACAGAAAACAATATTTTAGGACAGGACTATAAACTCCCTTATTCTGATCACCATGCTCTGTCAATACAGGGTAAGAGTAAATCAGCTTGACCTGTAGTCCCTGCTACTGGGAAGACAGAGGCTTCAGGACTGCTTGAGCTCTGGAGTTCTGCACTGCAGTACGCTAAGCTAAGTGGCCATACTAAGTCCAGCACCAATATGGGAACCCCGAACGAACAAGGAGCTACTAGGTTGCCAAAGAGGAGTGCAGGTCAGAAATAGAACAGGTCAAAACTTCCATGTTGATCAGTATTGGGATCGGGCCCATGAGTGGGCAATTGTTCTTCTAGCCTGGGTGAACTAGGGAGACCCAGTTTTTCCTTTCTTTCTTTTTTTTTAAGTGAATCAGGTTTTTTTTTATCAGTCATGACTATGAGTTCTGTCAGGATCCTGAGATGTTGTTCATCCTAGAGTGATGATTTGAACTCAAATGAAGGATGTTCTTTCATCATCTTATCACTTATATTCCAATTCCCCATAAAAACCACTTCTATTCTAGACTTCCCAGTCCTGAATGCTATTCTACTTGGTGGAGGAAACTGAAGTAAAATAGAAATTGAGTTCTTTTGCCTTCTCTCCATTATGTATTATCAGAGTTCCCTTTGCTTCACCTGTGGTCCTTTTTGATCTTTTTGCTTCCAACAGAGCTTTAACACAAGACAAAAAAAGGCTTTTTGTTGTCCTTGGTGGCCATTGAAAGCCTTGGCTCATTCTGCTCTACTCCTCTCCACCCCACCCCCCTTTTTACTGTTTTATACTTGTTACTTTTAAATCTAATTTTCATGCCTTGAAATTGATAGCATGTGTTCTCCTTCCATGCTTAAAATCTACTGTCTCACCTAGTCCTGTGTTAGAAAATTGAAATATTTAATGCTATATAACTATATTAGAGAAAGATGTAACCTGTTCTCAGTCATTAGCAGTATTTCCAAGTGACTTTGTACTTTCTTTCTTTTTTCTTTAGAGGTTGCAACAGGACTTTAATTTTCTATAAAACCTTTCCTGTTCACATTTAATATCCTGCTTCCCTATGGTGTTTCTGAAAGGAACAGATAAAGCTGAACCAATCTCCATGACTACTGCCTTTTATGCTCAATTTTCCTCATTCACCTTTATCCTTGAACTGAAGAAGTGACAGGCTTTTATAAAACCTAGGTAGAGAGAAGAGACAGGAGAGCATTCTGGACATTCATAGCAACTGTTTCTTCATGCTATCTTACAAAGATGTTTTTGGTGCCTTTTTTTTATGAGTCATTCTTCTCTGTACCTAGCTTGTTTACTTTGGTAATAGATAAGTTGAGAAATTAGATACATTTTAAACTGAAATGATTTTTTTTTTCTTTTCAGACTTTACATAGCTATAACAATTTAAACCCACTCACCCAGCTGCTGTGGGGGGGGACAAAAAGGAGTAGAAAATGAGTTATTTTTAAACTGGGATGAATGTGAAAGTGAGGAAACTGAGAAAGAAACAGGAGAAGAAAAGATCAGGGCATTATAGGAAACATGCAAAGAAGTGGCAAGACCTGCGGGTACAGTTTCTGTAAAACATACTTGTAGAAAAGAGTATCTAGATGTTTGAAGTCAGATTATCAAGAAAAGAATATGATCTTAGCAGACAGGTATGAAGATCTGTGTAATAATAAATAGATAGATGAAGTAGATATATTAATGATTAATAATAACATTTTCCACTTATTTGATTCTCACAATAACTCTGGGAGGTAGGCAGGGCAGATTTACTCTATACTTTAAAGCAGTGGCATCAAGCTCAAATAGAACAGGGGCCACTAAACCATACATAAGGATCCATTCAGGCCACAGATCTATTGGGGGCGGGGCAGGGCAAGACTGCAAATAGAAACCCAGCTTGTCCTGATTCCTGGCTCAGTGCGCCTTCTCTTGTACCACAATTACCACTATGCTCTGTTTCTTCTACTCTGTCTCTTGCCATGAATTATCCTATTTTGGGGGGAAAAACACTTTAATTCAAAGGCGTAAATTTAAGAATAGTAGAATATTAGTGCTATGAGAGAATTTATATGATATTTGCTTGTTGATTGATATAAAAGGGAGATTTTTAGTGTTTGTCTTCCTGTACCCACTTCTTTTTTTATTTTTTAATTTATTATTTTTAATTTTTTATATAAAGCATGTCATGTGTATAGCAGAACATAAGAGAGGATTCAAAATACGTAGCAATAAATTTTCATTTCAAGAAAGCCTGTATGATAAATAATACACATTGTCCATTTTTTCTTCCCTTTTTTTGTTCTCTGCTGTGCACTTTTTTACTTTCTTTCACACACACACACACACACACACACACACCCTCAGAAGGCTATACTTATATTTGGATATGTTTCTCTATAGTTATAGATATATACATACGCAAATACACATATACATACATATGTAGACATATACTTTCCCAGATTCTACTCCTGATCTTTGTTTTTATGTTCATGCATATCTCTTGTTTCCTATCTGTCTTGCCTCCTCTACTTTACTTCTACTTGCTACTTTGCCCTCCTATTACTTACCTACCCCTCTCCAAAGATTGCTCTCTTCACCTCTCATTCTCATAAATCTAAACACCCTTCCATACCCCCCTTTAACCTATTCCCTCCCCCTCCCCCTAAGGATCCCTCCCTTGTCCTCTCCCCACTCCCAGTGCCCCTATCATTTTATTTCTCCCGAATTTAGAAGACTTATATACTCATCTAAATATGTATGTATTGTTACCTCTCAAATCCATTTCTGATGAAAGTAGGTTACCAGAACTACCAGCCCTCCTCCCCCATCTAATTCTACTGTATTGATTCTTCTCTTGCACGTCATTTGTATGAAATAATTACTCTTTTTAGTTGTTCCTAAATGGTTTTACTTTTTAAATTCATGTCACACTCAGATTTACACCAGTCTTTCTTAGGAGCTACCCAATTATTAATAAGGATATGCTTTCCATTTAAATATATAAAAAGTAAATAGTCTGTCCTTATGAATCCCTTATAATCAGTCTTTGGTATGTACCTTATGTTTCTTTTAACTCTTGTATGTCAAATCTTCTGTTAAGTTTTTTTTTTTAACAAAGTCTTGAAAGTCTGACAGTTGATCAAATGTCCATTTTTTTTTTCATTCAGAATTATTCTTAACTTTTCTGGGTATGATATTTTCGGCCAGAGTCCCAGTTCCCTTGCTCTTCAATATATAGTGTTCCGAGATCTGTGGTCCTTTAATGTCTCTGCTGCTAGGTCTTGTGTGATCCTAATTGTGTCACCATCATATGTTTGATCTTGATGCTTTTCATATTTTATCATTGAGCTGGGGGTTTCAGAATTTGACTATGATATTCCTATGAATTTTCCTTGTAGGATCTCTTTTAAGTGGTGATCAATGGATTTTTTCTATTTCTACTCCCCACCCCTACCCCTTGTTCTAATGCTTCAGGACAATTTTCTTTAATTATTTCTTGTATTATTATATCAAGATTCTTTTTTTTGATCATAATTTTCAATTAGTCCTATTATTTTTAATGTTTTCTTTTGATCTACTCATCAAATTGGTTGTTTTTCTTATAAGATGTTTTACTCTTCTACTTTTCATTATTCATATTTTGTTTGATTATTTCTTGATCTTTTATAATTTTTCTAGCTTCACCTTGCCCAATTCGAATATTCAAGGTGCCATTTTGTTCTTTAAGATTCTGCATCTCCTTTTCTAATTGGTTGACTTTCCTTTCATAATTTTCTTGTTTTTTTTTT
>JAQQSZ010012815.1:0-11914 GCA_028646595.1 Phalanger gymnotis | reverse complement strand
GCCCTGCTTCCCTCTGCCACTTTGTGGGTTCTGCAGCTCTAGAATTGGTTCAGAGCCATTGTTTTATAGGTTTTTGGAGGAACTTGGTGGGGAGCTCACGCCAGTCACTGCTTCCCAGCCGCCATCTTGGTTCCGCCCCACCCCCTTTATACTTTTAAAGTTGAGGACCCCCTCTAGAGCTTTTTTTTTCCTTTTTTTGGGGGAGGAAAGGCAGGGCAATTGGGGTTAAGTGACTTGCCCAAGGTCATGCAACTAGGAAGTGTCTCAAGTGTCTGAGGCGAAATTTGAACTCAGGTCCTCCTGATTCCAGAGCCAGTGCTCTGCTCACTGCGCCACCTTGCTAGCTTTTCCTTATATGAGTTAGATTTGTCAATATCTACTATCACTTATTATATCTCTGCATAGGGAAGAAATCAAGACAAACAAGAGACAAAGAGTTATAGGAGGCAAAATGAGCGATTTTGACATAAACTAAAAAGTTTTTGCATATAAAACCTAATACTTTCTATAATATTTGTTTGCATGTTATCTCTCCCATTAGATTGTAAGTTCCTAGAGTGTAGGGACTATCTTTTGTCCCTTTTTTGTATCTGCAGTGCTTAGCACAGTGCCTGCATATAGTAGGTACTTAATAAATGTTTATTGATTGATTGATGCACCTAAAATTAGAAAAGAACGAGTAAGCAGGGGGAAAAAATTTTAGTGCAAATTTCTCTGATGAAGCTCTCAGTTCTAAGATACACAGGGAATTGAGTCAAACTTATGAAAATAAGAGCAATTCCTCAATTGATAAATGGTCAAAGGATATGAATAGCCACTGTTCAGAGGAAGAAATCTAAGCTATTAACAGCTAGGTGGTATAGTAGATAGAGTGCTGGACCTGGAGTCGAGTCAGTGCTGGACCTGAGTTCGAATACAGCTTAAGATATTTACTAGTTATGTGATCTTTACCTTTGTTTGTCTTCAGCTTCTTCAACTGTAAAATTAAGATAGTAACAGTGTCTACCTTATAGGGTTGTTGTGAGGATCGGATGAGATACTATTTGTAAGGTGTTTAGCACAGTGCCTGGCACAGAGTGGGCATAATACATATGTTTATTCCCACGTACTACATCAAGCATAGTTAAATAAATGTACACTAAAATAACTCTAGGCTTCTACCTCATCCCCTTCCAATTGACAAAGTTGACAAAAAGGGAAAATGACACATGTTAGAGGGGCTGTGGGAAAACTAGCACATTTATACTGCTAGTACAGTCATTTTGGAAAGCAATTTAGAACTATGCCCAAAGGGCTATAAAACTGTGCATACCCTTTGATCAGAAATGCTGCTACTAGGTCTATACTCCAAGGGGATCAAAGAAAGAGGACAAAGACTTATACATACAAAAATATTTATAGCAGCTCTTTTTGTGGTGGCAAAGAATTGGAAATTGAGGAGGGTGTCCATCAATTGAAGAATGGTCCAAATTATGGTACGTGAATGTGATAGAAAAATATCGTGTTGTAAGAAATGACAAAGGGGAAGATTTTAGAGAAACCTGGAAAGATTTTTATGAACTGTTGCAAAATGAAGTCAGTAGAACAAGGAAAATTATTTATGCAATAACAATATTATGAAGATAAATAATTTTGAAAGACTTAGAAACTCTATCACAATGGCTACAGTTCTAGGAGATTTGTGATGAACCAGGCTACTCCATCTTTTAGGGAAAGTGAATGGATTCAGAATGCAGATGGAAGCATAATTTTTTAGATGGCCAATTTGAGAATTTGTTTTTCTGGACTATACATGTTTCTAACAGGGTAGGTTTTTGCTTTTCTCTTTGCTTTCTAAATTCAGTGGGGAGGGAGTTGGAAAAGAGAAAGTGGCTCTTCCTTCAAAAAAAAAATTTAAAATATCTTTTAAAAAATAAAAAAAATGAACAACAAATCAAGTCTTGAACTTAGAAGAGGTAGGTGCCAGTACCAGCTAACCCTAACTCATTTCCAACATTTCCTGTTCTAAGGCTCCTCCCTGATCTGACATTCTTTGTTCTAAGCTCCCTCTCAGTTTTAATATTTCATGATCTAAGGCTCCTCCCAGCTCTGACCTTTCCTGGTCTAAGGGCCCTCCCAGGCCTGACCTTCTTGTTCTAAGGGCCCTCCCAGTTCTGACATTTCATGTCCTAAGGCCCCTCCCAACTCCGATAGTCCTTGTTTTAAGGCTTTTTCCAACTCAGATAATCTGTGATTTTCTGTTTGCAAAGTTACTGGTCCAATAAATTAATCAATATTATTTAATATGTGATTGTGTACAGTGAAAAACATGCCTGGAATTTACTACCTAATGAGATAAGCAAATCCCCTCTGCCCCCATGCCAGCCATTTAAGCATCTCTCATGATTCTGTCACCAGCCTCTACTGAGTTCCACCTGTGATTTCTCATCCTCATCAAAAAAGGAGACCTTGTT
This sequence comes from Phalanger gymnotis, assembly GCA_028646595.1. NCBI lineage: Eukaryota > Metazoa > Chordata > Mammalia > Diprotodontia > Phalangeridae > Phalanger > Phalanger gymnotis. Next base: position 9,461 of record JAQQSZ010012815.1, on the reverse strand, counting down.
TTTTTCAAAGGCTTTGTCAGAGAAGCACAGACTCTGGAAGGTCTGATGGAGCTGGGAAGGCTTCCAGTCCAGACTCCAAGATGGCTTCTGTCTGAGAGCCAGCTCACATCACATGGAGATGTTCGTTGATAGAGCACTGACCCCAGGAATGAATGTTTTTGGCTGAGGCAAGTCACGAAGATGCTGTTCCCTGCTCTGTTGAGCCTTCAATGGAGGAGAGATGTATGACTCACATAGCCTCGCTCTTGATGGTAACAGCATTCATCCAACAAGCATTTCTTAAGCACCTACTGTGTGCCAGGCAATGAAGACAGAAAAAAAAAAGAACAATTTCTGCTGTCAAGGGGCCTATATTCTACTACTTTTAAAGAAAAATAAGTGAGAGGGAGTGTGGCCTAATGGTTAGAGAGCCAACTTTGAAGTTAAGAAAACCTGAGTTTAATTTCTGACTCTGACACATACTAGCTGTGTCACCCTGGGCAAATCACTTATCCTCAGCTGCTAGGGCCTTTCCTTTCCAGGCTATCATCCACTTGTACCGTATATCTCTTATATGTAGCTAGTTTTTTCTGCATTATCTCCCCCAAAGGAGCGTGAGCCAAGGGAGCTCCTCTATAGGTTTCCTTCCCTTCTGGAGGATGAGATATCAGTCGTACTTGGCCTTTGGCTGGGAAAGCCAAAGCCGAATACTCGTCCTGGCTCGCGAACACCTTCCTTCTCCTCACAGGGACACATATAGATAGTAACAAGAACCATCAAGACAGATTTATTATCATACTGAATGAATTTACCCAAAAAAATGATGATGCCCTTTGATCCAACTATGTCACTGCTAGAGTTCTACCCAAAAGAGAGTAAAAGAGAAAGGGTCTTCATATACAAAGGGCAAACAACAACTGGAAACTAAGAGGATGTCAAATAGTTGAGAAATGTCAAGATAAGCTATGGGTACCATTGTACTTAAAGAAATGAGGAAATAGATGTTTTTATTTTTTTAATTATAAATTTATTTTTAGTTTACAGCACTCAGTTCCACAAGTTTTGGGGTTACAAATTTTCTCTTCCTCCTCTTCCCCCGTCCCTCCCCAAGATGGCATGTAATCCAACGTAGGTTCTACATATGCCTTCATATTGAACTTATTTACATAATAGTCCAACTGGAAAGAAGAATTATAACCAACGGAATGAATCATGAGAAAGGAGAAATGAAACCAAAAAAGAAGGGAAAAAGAGAGAGCAAATAGTTCGTCTCAATCACATTCAGACTCCATAATTCTTTCTCTGGATGTGCATGGCTTTTTCCATCACGAGTCTTTTGGAGCTGCCTTTGAACTTTGTATTAATGAGAGGAGTCAAGTCTATTGAAGTTAGTCCTTACAGATGCCTTGTGTCTGTAATCATGTATAATGTTCTCCTGGTTCTGCTCCCCTCACTCAGCATCAGTTCATATAAGTCTTTCCAGGTTACAATGAAGTCTGTCTGTTCCTCATTTCTTATAGCACAATAGCATTACATTACATTCACATACCACAACTTGTTTAGCCATTCCCCAATTGATGGGCATCCCCTTGAGGAAATAGATGTTTTTAAAAAGACATAAGAAGACATATATGAACTGATGGAGAGTGAAGTGAGCAAAGCTAAAAGAATAATTTATTCTGTAATATCAACATTATAAAAATAATGTTGTAACTCTTATAAACCAATAAAGACTGAAATAAGTAAAATCAGAAAAATTTGCATACGACATCATAAAAACAATTTTCAAAGGTGCAAGAACTATGATCAATGCGACGACCATTCATGATAACAAAGGATGGATAATGAAACCTGCTATGCACTATAGAAAGGTGATAGATTTGGAATGAAGAATAGAACATATATATATTCATGTGCATGTATATTACATCTGTATATATTTCCATGTATATATTTGTGTACCACCATTAAGAGTATTGCTTGGCTATGCATGTTTGTTGTAAGAAATTTGTCCCCCATGGAATGAGGGGTGGGAGGGAGAGAAAATAGATTCCTGTTCATTTTTTTTAAATACAGAGGTTGGGCAAGACTGGTACATATGTGAAACTTTGCATGAACTTCCAGCCTAGGTCACTTTAGGGATAGCTTTTCTTCACTGTTTCAGTTTGTTACAAAAGACCTCTCACCAAACGGGTGTTCTCTATAAATATTTGTAATGTAAAAAGCAAAACACAACAATAAAACCAAAAGTATAAAAGATGAAAAAAAAGAATGAATTTAGCTCAAGCCCTTAGGAATGTGTGAGGGGGAATAATTTACAATTAACTTGGAAATGTAGGCTAGAGTTAGATGATGAGGGGCTTCAAATGCCAAACTGAGAAGTTCCTATCTGATCTTAGTGACAGAAAGAAACTATTGAAGTGTCTTGAGAAGGGGAGTGTAATTAATGGTCAGGAATATTACTTTAGCTGTGTAGAAAGAATGGATCAGAGGGAGAAGATATTGGAAGCAAGGAGGCTCTTGCAATCATCCAAGTGAGGGGTCATGAGGTTCAGACCCAGAGGTTGGTGGCTCTGGGAGTGGAGAAAAGGGGAGAGATGCTAGAAATGTTCTTAGGTGAGAAAGTTAGAGTTGACTAGAGCCAGCAACTGATCAGGTGTGGAGGGCAGGGAAAGTGTCTGTGTGATTGGGAAGAGTCAGGGATGATTCCAAAGTCATGAATCTGGGTGACTGAAAGGATGAGGTTCCTTACAAAAGAAGGGAAAATTAGGAGGAAAAGGTTTTTGAGGGCGGGGACACAATAATGAATTCTGGTTGGACTTGCTGAGTCTGAGAGGCTAGAGGGATCCCATCCAGGTAGGGAGTTGTCCAGCAGGCAGGTGGAGATGTGGAACTGGACTCTGGAGAGACGTGAATGGGATATTGGGGAAAGAGGACCGGATCTAGTATCAGAAAATATGGGCTCAAATTTCACCTTGAATAATTACTTCCTGTGTGACTTTGAGCAAGCACCAACCAACCCTGGGCTTTAGTTTTCTCATTGGTAAAATGGAACTCTTTCTTTTCTTTCAGTTCTAAATCTATAATCTTTTTGTGGTTGACGCACTTCAAATCATGAGCTTCCCCTTCCCCAGAGCTGGAGACATGCTAGAATGGCTAGTAAACAGTACTTGTCCGGTCCAAGGCATTGATTTATTAAGGATTGGAAGCCAGCTGTTGGCTGTGAACACCAGCTGCTTAAGGTTAAGCTTTTCCTCCAAAGGGATGGGAGTCATAGAATGGAGAAGGTGCAGTTGTTGCTTCCACTGATCCTAGGGCTGATCGTGTTGCCTGTTGGAGCGACCCTAACAGGGGCCACCAGCCCAGACTCAGCCCCCATTAATGTCTGGAAGCTGTTGTACTCAGTCAGAAACCATCAGAGACTGATGACTTTATGAAGAACCTCAGGGCACATGGTGCTCTGTGCTGATTGAGATTTGAGGTCAGACAAGACAAGAAGACAGGGTTTCTGCTCTGGCACTTATTGGACTGGAACCTCTCTGAAGACTCCCCTCTAACTCTGAGAATTAGTGATTCTGAGATTTTTGAAAAAGCATCATACCAGAAACAAGCTGGGTACCCATCAATTGGAGAAAGGCTGAACAAAGTGTGGTATATGAAAAAACTGGAGTATTACTGAGCAGTAAGATATGGCTGAAAGGAGGAATTCAGAAAAATATGGAAAGACTTGTATAAATTGATGTAGAACTAAGTATAAGAAGAACTGGGAGGCCAATGACAGTAATGTAAATGAAGAAATGGCTAAAAGGAAAGGGTGATTTTAATGACTGATATTGGTTTGGGAAAAAGAGAACAAAGGAGGAAAAATGGTTCCTTTCTCCTTTGAGGGGACTATGAAGGCAAAAGTAGTCACTGCATCAGCTGTTTTTGCTCAATGCTTTTTAACTTTGCTACAAAAGAATTCAGAGGGGTTAGGGTGGAGACCATGACATCCAGAAATCATTATGATATAAAACCAAAAAAAAGTAAAATTTATTCATAAAAATTGGAAAAAACTCTAGCCCCAGTCATTTAAGAAGTTTTTTTAATTGATGTATTTTGTCTTGACTTAATATCAATTACTTCCTAGTAAACATATCCCTCCTATTATCCCCCCATTAAAAAGCAGATATATGTGACTCAGGATCCCCCAAACTTTGGCTCACATAGACTGGGTTTAATCTTGGGGACCTTTCAAAAAAGGCTTTATTGGCTTGTTATGTTCTCCCTCTCCACCCTAGTGTTTACTCTGGGAAATCTCTGAATATGGCATTTGTCCTCTGCCAAATATATATATTTGTTACCTTTGGGGCTTCTATGGAAGCTGTCACATCTCTGGAAAACTAGGCTTGTCCAATATATTGATTGCAAATGACAGCACTTGTAACTTTCCATTCTTCTGGTTGACCATTTTTTAACAGAAAAGAAGGAAGTAAGTTTTAACCTCAGCCATCTGGAACCAACCATGACCAGAACTTTAGACAGACAGATATGTTGGGAGCAGGAACAAACTGCTTTGCACAACGATGATCAATCTCCCTCACGTTCCACGGACCCTTTCTCTTCCCTCTGTTCCCACTTGTCACTTCCAAAGTTTAGATATCCATTACTTATTGAATGAATGAATGAATGAAACAGCATTTATTAAGCACTTACTAAGTACTAAAGGGGTGGGGGGGATAGAAATACTGAAGCAAAGATAGTCCTTGAACTCCATGCGGTTGGAGAAAACAATAAAGTCAGGGGCAGGGTTGCCAGTGTGGTACAATTTCATCAGGAAAGGTAGAGGGGTTAGTGAGTAAGACCCTAGCAGTAGCTAGACATACCCCATTCAGTAACCATGGCAGAGTTGATTTGGTTTTGATTCATGATTTCAGAAGAGAGAGGTTGGGGGAAGTTCAGTCTAACTATTATAGGACCAACCTGCAATAATTAGCTTCAGGAGACTAGTATGCCTCTGCTGACACATAAGAACCTTGTAACTGGAGGCTGAGGAATCCGGCTTGGATCCTCTTTCTGTTCCTATCTGTGTGACCTTGGACAAGTTACTCCTCCCATCCCAGCCTCAGTTTTTCTATCTGTAAAAAATGAAGGAGTTGAATTAGATGATTCCCAAGTTTCTTCCTGGCTCCAAGTCCTGTTTCCTCTGCCTTCAGCCTCCCTCTCCTCCAGTCCAGCCTGCCCAGGCCCCCTTATTGATCTAGCTTTGACCAGATCAACATACATGTAATTAAAGCATGTCAATGCTGATCCTGGGTGGGGAGAGGAGCAGGGGAGTGCAAAGACAGAAAAAAGAAACACTGCGCTCAAGGAGTTTACATGGTCCTGGGGGTGTCCAAGATAGCTCTTCATTGATTACCTAGCTAGAAATAGGGAGAGAGGGGTAAGGGGGAGAGGGAGAGGGGATGACGACACAAGGTAGAATGTGATTGGGTGGGGGAGGAGAGAGCGGGATAAAACGCTCCAGGAAACGGAGGCTGGTGGGGTCCCCTCAAGTGGAGCCACCCTGTCTCTAATTGCTGCATTCCAAGGTGGGCTGCTTCACTTTCCATATTCCCCCCATTTTCCATATTCCCCCCATTTTCCATATTCCCATCGGATACCGCAGCTGCATTGTTCTCCAGATGCCTTTGACTGTGCTCTCTGTGCTCAGATTTCTCCCTGTCTTTGCTTGGGATCCTTCCTGTCTTGCAGGTACTCTCTATTATGCTGTTTAGAAGAGATTTCTCAAACGTTTATTGAGCCCTATTAGGTGCCAGACCCTATGTGCATAACAAGGTCCCACTGAAACAAAAGTTAAGACAAACAGCCTCTACCATCGAGGAGCTTACATTCCACTGGCTGAATGCAGCATATATTTGGCTAACTTGTGGTAGCTAACTTGGACTCTGGAGATACTTGGCTTTGAAGCCAGTCACCAACACTTCCCAGCTCTATGGACAGGGTTACTCTCTCCCTCCTCTCCACAGTCAAACGGTTGTCCCTCCTCTCCCCCCCACCTTTTAAAACCAGACTTGTGCTTCCATTAGTGTAAAGAACTCACTCCTGGGGAGGAAATTCTCTCCCCTAATAAAGATATCAGCCCCTGCTCTAAAATGGATAGTCTTAGCTGCCCGGGCTACCACCCCAATTCAAGTCTTCATCACCTCTTGCCTGGACTGTTGTAACAACCTTCTAGTGGGACCGCAATTGCCTGTTTCTCCCATCTCCAAGCCATCCTCCCCACAACTGCCCAAATCATCTCCCTCGTGCACGTTCAACCTGATCACTTCCCTACTCAGGAACTTTGGAGGGGCTTGTCACGGTCTTTGTAGCTTGGCTTTTAAAGCCCCTGGTAATCTGTCTCCAGCCAACCTTTCCAGGGCTCTTGCCCCTGCTTGGACACCCGCACTCTGTGTTCCTCTCTGCCTTGATGCTTTGCCCAGTCTTTCCAATACCTGGAACGGATTCTGCCCTCACCTTCGCCTCTCAGACTTCTTAGCTTTGTTCAAGGCTCAGCTCAACTGACCCTTCCTACAGGAGGAAGTCGTGGCTGATCCCCCTAGTTATTAATGTTTTCTCCTCTCCCTTCTCCTCTTCCTCAAGTTATCACATGTAGACTAATCTGTTTCTATATGATATATCCCCCATAGAATGGAATTTCTATGGAGGCAGAAACTGCTTTGTACCTGAATATCTTTGTACGTGAATGCCCAGAGCCCCATCCCCCACCCCCAATTAGTAGATGATAAATTCCCTGAAAGTAGGCTTCTGTCAATCTCTTTGTTATTTCCAGAGCCTTGTACATAGACGATCCAGGTGAAATGAACTAGAGAGATGTTCCCTTACTTACACATTAAACTGGCTTCATTTGAAGGGAAATGATTCTTGGGAAATAACACCAGGCAAAGAATGGTCATGACTCCCAGTCATCCATGTTGTTATATGTTTTTTGTGCAATTAAAAAAATACTTGCTGATTAAAAGCTCACTTAAGTTTACTGACAGAAGGTCCTGACAAATGATTTCAAGACCCAGAAGTAATTTACTGAGCTGGTATGTGTGGATCAGACAAAGATGCCCTAGGAGTGGGAAATTAATGCCTCAGTTGTTTTTGTCCTTCATTGTCAAAGAGGACCATGACATCAGGGAGGTGATGCAAGTGAATTGGATTTGATAGAGGGAGGGCTGTGCAAAGTCACCAGCCTCACTTTCTCCTCCAGAGCCATCTGGGTCCAGTGGCCAGATGTAGATTGAGACACCTGGAGATGACCCCCAGTGCCTCAGCGAGTATTTATTGTATGAATGCATGACCCCTATTTGTGCAGTGTTATATGGTTTATAAAGTGCTTTACATTTGTAATCCATGTGTCAGGTGGACCTTGGTCCCTGACGTGACAATCCAGGCATAATTTGGGTGGGGGTGGGGATGGAGGGAATAAGGTCTCCCACAAAATTCTCTCTGCTTGTACTCTCACCTCTCACAAAAACTATCCTCTCATAAAAACTATTCAGCTCCTATTTCTGCCCCCCACCCCACAATTATTTGGCTCATGCCCCTCCTTGGGAAACATCAGTGTGTGATAGCTTCTCTTCAAGCGCTCAGGATAACAAGATATGAAATAATGGAAGGGTTTTATTTAATTCAACCAAAAATACAAAACAAAATAAAACCCAACAAAATTAAACAAAACCGTTCTTACGTAAGGACCTTTCAACCATTAAGAAAGTTCTACTTCCTACGGCAGCCGAGACATGACTGAGAGTGATTCCATTAAGAGAGACATAGGTTAGAATAAGGAGGAAATCATTTCCCTCTGGCCTGCTCTTGTCTGACTGCACCCAGAGTGTTGTGTTCTGATTTGGGCCCCATATCTTAGTAAGGCCATGGATAATCAGGCCAGTATCCAGGGAAGGGCAACCAAAAACGATGAAGACCCTTGAGGCCATGCCTTAAGTGAAAAAACAGTTACAGGTAACTCCAAAGGAAAGGAATAAGCATTTACATAGCCCCTCCTATGTACAGGTACAGTGCTAAACACTTTATAAATATTTTCTCATTATCCTCAAGTGTCTGGAAGGATAGAATAAATAAATCACCGAGTATTCAAGTATTTAACCTACTATGTTCCAGGTACTGTGCTAGGTGCTAAGGATACAAAATTGTCAGATAGCCAATGGGCACTTACTATGCACTAGGCTGTAGCTGCTAGGCAGAGTCAGGAAGACCCATCTTCAAGAGTTCAAATCCAGCCTCAGACACTTACTACCTGTGTGACCCTGGGCAAGTCACTTGCCTCAGTTTCTTCATATGTAAAATAAGAGCACCTGCCTCCCAAGGTTGTTGTGCAGGTCAAATGAAGATATTTGTAAAAAGTGCTTAGCCCAATGTCTGCCAGCTAGGAGGTGTCTAATAAATTTGTATTCCCTTCCCATCCGTCCCCTGTCTCTCCTGTCTATCACTCCTATCTCTCCTCCATTTTGTGCCAATCTACAGTAGATGCCTCCACTTCCTTCCTAACTCTCTACAGTCTGGCTTCCAACCTTATCACCCAACAGAAAGTGCTCTATCCAAAGTTACTAATAATTTGTTAATTGCTAAATCCAACGGCTTTTTCTTCTCCTTGACCTCTCTTCAGCCTTTCACATTGTCGATTCCCCTCTTCTCCTGGACACTATTCTATCCTGGTTCTCCCCCTCCCTCTCTGACTGCTCCTTCTCAGTCTGCCTTGATGAATTTTTGTTCTGCTTATGCCCCAGGGCTCTGCCCTGACCTCTCTTCTCTATATTCGTTTACCTGGGCATCTCATCAGTTCCCATCCATTCAATTATTATCTGCTGCTGCTGAATCTCACACCTACTTATCTAGCCCTAACTAGTCTCACACCTTCAACTATTGGATATCGCTAACAGGATGTTCCACAGATGTCACACTCAACATGTCCAAAATTGAACTCGTTATCTCTCCCCCTGAAAACCTCCCCACCTCCTAACTTCCCTATTACTGGAGAGAGTACCACCCTCCTCGTAGTCACCCAAGCTCATAACCTAGGAATATATTGAGAGAGGGAGATAGGGAGAGATAGAATGGGGTAAAGTATCTCACATATAAGTGGCAAGAAAAAGTAGTTCTGTAGGAAGAGAAGAGAAGGCAGGTGAGGGGGAATGAGTGAATCTTGCCCTCATCAGATTTGAACTGAAGAGGGAATACCATACATACTCAGTTGGGTGGGTATCTTACCTCACAGGAAAGAAGGAGGAAGAAGATATAAAACGGGGGGATGATAGAAGGGAGGGCAGATGGGGGTGGAGGTAATCAAAAACAAACACTTTTGAAAAGGGACAGGGTCAAGGGAGAAAATTCAATAAAGGGGGATAGGTTAGGAAGAAGCAAAATATAGTTAGTCTTTCACAACATGAGTATTGTGGAAGGGTTATACATAATGATACGCATGTGGCCCATGT
>JAQQSZ010012814.1:0-11914 GCA_028646595.1 Phalanger gymnotis | reverse complement strand
AAAAAAAGAAACAAGAAATCCTACTTCACATGGTTTTGAGTCACATGGTTGTGACACCCTTTGACCCCGACAGGGTATATAAACTCAGAGGTTAGTGTTTTGTTTGGGGCTTTCACTCAATGGAAGAGTATTGTGTGATTTGACCAGACAAGACTCTGGGTAGCCTTTGGAGCCCCGCGGGCTTTGAAAACCCACAGATGTTGGTGCCTCCCTCTCTGGTAACTGTTGGTGCATTCCTTGGACAGACAGCTAGAAGCCTGTATGCTGATTCCTGTTTATTTGCTTTGTTTATATTTGCTTTGTTTGTAATTTTTGATTGTATTTCCTCTGAAGTTCAGGGTTCTGGCTTTTCCCCTCTGAACTAAGTGAATGGCATATGTATGTTTGATTAAAGTGAAGTTGTTAACCCCTTAAAAATCCTTCTTGAGCTCTTCCAAGGCTTTTTGGGCTTGAGACAGGTTCATATTCCCCTTTGAGGTTTCAGATGTGGGTATATTAACAATGTCATCCTCTCCTGAATTTGTGTTTTGATCTTCCCTGTCACCAAGATATTTCTCTATGGTCATTGTTTTTCTTTGTTGCTTTTTGCTCATGTTGTTTGCCTTTTAAATTTGATCTCTGCTTCTGGGGCTCAAGGGGCGCTGTCCCAGACTTCTTGTGCTGGGGGCTAGAGGCTTGGTTACTGGTTTTCTGTGCTGGGGCCTTGGGTATTGGCAGCTGGATGTTGTTTTGGTCTGGTAGTTTACCTGGGGCTGCGGTAGAGCTGTTAGTGGTGGCTGGTGTGTGCCTGGTGTTGGTGCTTACCTGCTCTTCCACCCTAGGACTCAGGATCCCCCACTGATCTGCTGAGGTGGGGGTTGCTGCTGGCTTGCTGGAACATCTCTCATCCTGTACCAGTCCCTTTTAGCCATAGCAAGAGGGGCCTTTCTCATCATCCCCCTAGCCTCTGCAGCTAAAAGACTGCTGTTCCCCATCTTTATGTTGGCTCCACTCTTCCAGGATTTTTACTGGGGCAATATCCTCTGGGTTTTTCAAGGTCTGTGATGGAGAGTGAGAGTCGCTTACTGCTTATCCCTCCATCTTGGCTCCCAGAAGTTGAAACAGGTGACTTTCAAACATTCTCTCTGTGGGCTGATAGCTCCAGGAGCAGCCACTTCTGCTGCTGAATGTCCTGCACAGGATCGTGCTCCTCTTTCATCCAGGTCTGACAGACCTTCCCTACTGACTTTCTTATTTGTCTCTGGTGTCTGTAGCCTGAGAAACCGCCACTGCTGCTAGTGATCAAACTACTTCTTGTAGGTATTGGAGTTGGCATAAGGATTTTCACAGCATACATGGGCTCCATTTTAAACAGTGAAACAGAATTTTTCAAAATATTGTAATAGAGATGACTTTAAGACATTTAAACTACTCTTTCAGCTGAACATCAGAAAATATAATTTGTGCCTATGTGTGTGCTGCAGACACTGAGGTTACTTATTTCACTTCAGGATTTCCAGCTATATATTATAGAATCTTAGAGCTGGAAGAAACCATAGAAGTCATGTAGTTAAGCAAATGAAATTGAGGATCCTGGTGGTAAAGACCTTGTCCAGGGTCACACAGCTAGTCCCTGTCTGATATGAGGTACTGAGGGAAAAGAAGGAAAGAGGAGAAAGGAATAAAGAGGGCAGTTGAGGGAGAAGGGAGATGTATTCATTAAACATCTTGGCACTGCATCAAGCAATTTGCCTAGAGTACAAAGACAAAAACAAACAAGTCCTTGCTCTTAAGGAATATCCATTCTATGGAAGGCAACATGTATCTATCTATCTATCTATCTATCTATCTATCTATCTATCCATCATCTATCCATCCATTCATCCATCCATCTATCCATCAGTCTATCTACCCATTCCCCTATCCACTCATCTATCCACCCATCCATCCACCCACCTGTCCATCCATCCATCTGTTTGTCTATCTATCTGTCTGTCTATGTATCCATCTTTCCATGCATCCATCCATATATCCATCTTTCTATCTGTCTATCAATCTATCTTTCTATCTATCTCAGATTTTGCACAGTCAATTCAAAGGCATAAAGCAGGTGGAATGTTATATTAAAGAAACAGCAAATAGTTCAGTTTGCTGGAACTCTGGCAAAATAAATTAAATTAGACTTATAAAGGTATGGGGGTAGTGAGAGGAGAAAAGAGAATGCTAGAGTAGAAGAAAGAGGTTGATTGTTAAGAATTATGGAGAAATAGAGGAGAACAAGAAAAGTAGGGTGATAAAAGGAAACTGAGGAGAGGATAGAAGAGGTCAGAAGAAGGTTGTATCTTGTTATCTAGGGATGTCTGTGTGTGTGTGTGTGTGTGAGAGAGAGAGAGAGAGAGAGAGGGGGTGGGGTTGCTACATCCATTTGTTCCTTTCAGGTGAGACCAAGGGTAGCTCCCTAAACCCACTTAGCTAGAGAAGATTGTTTCTCCTGTAGCCTGGCCTTGCTGTATACCATCATCCCAGAATTCTCATCAAGCAGGGCTACAAAGTTCTTGTTCTCCTCTGTGCTTTAGAAGCTCTTGAGAAGTGAGATATTTCTGTCCCATAAACAGAAAACATCGACTTCCCATTTCTGGGAAAGTAGCCCATTTCTGTATTGTAAATACAGTATTGATTTTCCCATCTTTTCTCAAATGCAAAGCCAAATGACTTTATCTTGCTTACTTTCTCCCTTTCTTATTATCACCACCCAAAATGTCAAGAGACCTTCACAATATTAGACCTGTTAGGCAGTTACCCCTCCCTCAGTAATGGGCTGTAGTTAGAATGAATGTGTCACTGAGGATAAGCCTATCCCGTCCATTGGCTAAGTCAGTGCATACAAAGCAAAAGGGGAAATTAAGATGGTTATTAGTATCCAACAGAAATAAAAACAGCCAACTGGTGATGTGCGCAGAGGAGTATGTGCATCTAAGGCCATATGACTGCTTGGAAACAGATATCTGTATACCAATCTTACACCAAATGCAAATCAACTGGAAATCTACATTGCTACATTGTTTATCTGGTAAACGATTTCACTTAAGTGAATTTTTTTTTCCTGATAACTGAAGTTCATCATTTCAACTGCCTTTCTCTGCCCCCTGCTCAGTAATGGCATTGAAGAATAACCACATATAAGAGTTGGAACAGATCTCTGTGGCCTTTTATTTCAAAACTTACCTGACCAAAAATCCTCTGTAGAGCATACCAACCTTTGCTGGGGTTGGGGTGAAGGACCACTACCTTGTGAATCAGCTCATTCTATTCTTATGTAACCCAATTTTACATCAGGCCTAGATCTGCTCTTTGTGACCTCTGTCCATTCCTTCTTATTTTGCCCTTTGAGGCTGGAAAGAACAAATCCAGTCCCTTTGTCATGTGCTGTTGTTGTTTCGTTTCAGTAATGTCTGACTCTTTATGACCCCATTTGAAATTTTCTTGTCAAAGATTCTGGAGTGGTTTGCCAGTTTCTTCTCCAGCTCATTTTCCAGATGAGGAAACTGAGGCAAATAGGGTTAAATGACTTGCCCAGGGTCACACAGCTAGTGTCTGAAGCCAGGTTTGAACTCATGAAGATGAGTCTTCCTGATTCTAAACTCTATGCTCTATCCAATGTGCCACCTAGCTGATCATGTGACAGCCTCTCAAGTATAATTTCTTCTCTAGGGCTATTTCTCTAACTCCCATGAAGCACTTTCCATTGGTCTCATGTATCAGGGTTGAGTCATCAAACTTGTATAGACCTCCATGATAAACAAGAGTCCCTGAAGTCCTGAGGGAGGTAAGGCAGTAGTACATGGTCATTGTGATAGCAGTAAGGGGTGTTGGTGATCAAAGTGGTTTAGTGGATGAAGCACTGGATTTACAAATCTCAAAGTCTTCTAGAAATACAATAATTACAATTGTCATAACAATATTATGATAGTATCATTATTACTTAATTATAAAATCTGGGTCTCTATCCTCTAGGATTGAGGTTGCCTGATATTAAACCTTTGTTTCTATTACTAAATTCACACATCACATCCCACTCACTGTGAGAAAATCTTAGCATAGTTGTCTATTTCCTCCATTTACAGAGAACTTTTTATGTGGCCCAAACTGTACTCTAAACTAAAACTTCAGTTTTTCTGCTAAATTTCGACTTCGTGCCAGTACAAACTGTACAAACTTAAGAAATTGGGGCTGTCCAAGTTCTGTGCTACTGTTTCTCTATTAAACATGGCTAGCCTTTGCTTCAGGCTTCTTCTGAAACAAGCCAATAAAAGAGTGATTTTTTTAATCATATAGATGTATCTCATTTAAGTGTGTAACTCTTTGGAACTAACGTGAGAATACGGTCATTCTGCTTTACCATTAGTTATGATGGGGTCTCTATCCAGTGAAGCCACATATTGGAGAAATTTGACCACCAATGTAGGCTTACATTTGGTATACAGAAGATACAGAAGATCATACTGTGACATACTGTGTGTCTGCTTCCTGTGCACAGTACTTCTCCCTAACTCTCAATTCCATAAGTGTCTTTAAAATTATAGGTGTGGAATTTAGAAAGGTTACAATTTTGGTAATCATTTTTGTTAGATTTCCTCTATAAAGGTTCTTTCCCCCAATCCTCTCCCAGACATGTAATTTCATCTGTGTGTGGGACTCCAAATTTGTGTGCGTGTGTGTGTGTATACACACACAAACACACAGACTCTCCTCACTGATATAGCTCAGTAACTGGTTTGTCATTAATTCTCTTTGAGAATTGACTAGGACATGGAGAACTGCCCCTAATGTGTACAAATGACTTAGGTCACAAAAGTAACATGTGACTATACCTGAACCTGTAGACTGTGGTAAAAAAACAAAAAACAAAAGACATCCATGTCATGTTTTTAAAAGTAAAATCAACTATGAAAATAAAGAAAATGTCATCATACGATGACTAAAAATCCATATGGCTGTATTTTGTGTGCCCGTTGTCCCATGACCTACCTCTATCTTGGACTAGCTTAGCATATCACTTTCTTGTTAGTCTGTTTCCACGAGAATACTGTTATACCTTGGCTCCAACTCCACCAAATTCAGATGATCCAAGAACAATCATTACAACCAATCTAAGAAAAACTGTAATCAAGGGAGAATTTTTGTGGCTAGAAAACGTACCCCAAATTGCCAATAATGAATATTCCATAAGCATGATGGCTTTTTTAGTGCCAGATCCTATTAGAAAAGTAGACGTTTTATGAAAAAAAAACAAACCCAAAATCCTTATTTTGCTAAATATTTTTGAACTTAGAAAAGGACATCAAATAGAATGAAGCATCCAAGGATGAGTGATATACATTTACATGATAGGTGGGATTTTCAACTGTTAAGTTGATGTCAAATGAAAGCCCTTAAAATCATTCTCGTCATTCAAATTATATGAGATGTTCTTCATACTCTCAGCAGCTTACCCTCCTAGATGCTTTCACTTTTGTTTAGATTTCTGGAAGATTTCTTCCTATAAAAGATTGGTGCTGTTCCCACCAGTGTGCTGGCAATAAATTGTACATTAGAGGTGAGAGGCTCTTGGTATTGCAGAAACTGCAGTGGATTTGAAGTGAGGAGGTCAGGGGTTGACTTATGGGCTCCTTTGCTTGCTATTTGTGTGATTTCAGGCAGGCTGATTTCCCTCATTGTGCCTCAGTTTCCCCTTTTCTTGAGCTACATTACTTCTAAGGTCCCCTCCACTTTAATGTTCTGCCTGTAGAATCGATGAGAGAGAGTTTTCTGGTTGCCTAATTCTCTGGCTGTTTGGCCCAGCCAAAGAAATCAACCATGTTGTTATGACTAAGGGTTCAACTGATCAACCAACATTCATACTAGCATGGTGGTGTGGGTCTTTCTGGTGGCATCTCACTGTGCTCTAAATATTAAGGTCCCTGTAACGCTCTTAAATAGTGTTGGCGAGAACCCTGCTTACTATTATGTATTATATGGAACATAGCTTACTGTTGTACAGATTTGGATATTCTACAGGTCGGATGAAACTCCTCAAATGTGACAACCTCTTACAATAAACACTTAATGTAAAATAATTTGCTTACAGTGCTAGGTATAGTCCTTTCTCTGATACCAAGTCACTTTATACAGTCTCAAAAACTTTACTCTGTGTGGTAAAAGTCATGGCATGACCGCAACATTCCTTCAACCTGGAAATCTTGTCTCAGCAGATCTTTAGACACAGTATCTGTCCTCATCAGGCTTATTGGTAAGAGAAGGGCAGGGATAGCTCAAATACAAGGGATCATGGGAAAATGCACCATGTGAGTTATTGGACAAAATACTTGGGTAGTTCAGAGGTAAGAGGGATCACTTCTAGTAGAACAGATTGGGGATGGCTTCATGGAAGAGGTGGTTGAAATGGGCCTAGAGATGCACAGATAGAGTTGGAAAACAGTGTCGCAGGTCTAGGTTGGTTGGTCATATTGTTGGCATGGAGTAAAGGTAAACTCTATATTACATGTATTTCCCCGTGCCCCCAAATATGATACCACTGGCACTACCAATGATGCATACTCAAGATGCTGGATTTTTGTTTTCTTTCTCAGTAGCAGAGGCATGTTCTATTTAGTCCTTGTTTTCTTGTGTGTTGCCATTAGTGTGGGAGGCGGGCATTCAGCTAGCCTATAAACATTTAAATGCTTCTTATATTCCAGGTACTGCTCTAAGCTTTGGGGATAGACACAAAGAAAAGTACATGTGACACCCTTGGGGTGTTGGTTTGAGGGGACTGGGAATAAGCAGTGAGAGATGGAAAATGGGGTTTGAATAATGGCTGCTGGGCTTCAGAATTCCTAGGATTTGGGGGGAATGATGACTGGTCAAGTTTGATCTGCTTTTTAGGTATAAACCCATAAACGTAGAATGAGTACAAATAGGCCTATTTTCATAAAGATTTACATATATGCAAATGAAAGTAAGAGAAATTAAGTTTCAGGCATATGAATCTAGATTTGGAGCTCTATGTCAACCCAAGTCTACAAGTGAGGAAAATGAAGCCCAAGAAGGTTAAGTGACTTTTCCAAAGTCCCACAGGTGATGATGTTGACCCTGGCCATTTGACTCGAGAGCAGCTCTCCACTAACTTCTGATAGAACAAGCAGATAGATAGGGTACATAGACCTCAGCAAGACCCAAATGTGCTGATGGGAACTCAAGACTGATCAGTTCCAACATTAGCTAAGGTGAAATGGTTTAAAAGCAGTTCTTTGGGGTCAAACGGTCAAAGGAATAGACAGTTGGGGATCCGACGGTGTGGTTAGAGCTGATGCGTCAGACAGAACAGTGAACTGGTTATTCCTTTGAGATACATTCAAGGCTTATTACTGTACAATTAGGGGAAAGTAGAACTAAGCCAAAAGGAAGAAATTTTTGGATCATCTGTTCTGTTGATATTTCTTTTATGGGAAGGCCCTGTGAGCGTGTGTGTAAATTACTGCTCATGGACAAAAATGGGCTTATTTGTAAGTATTTCTGTAGAGACTGATGATTAAGACCTGTCCAAACCCAGAGAAAGTTTGATTTAGAATGTAACCTGTAATTAAATGAAATTTAAAACAATTTTATAGAGTGAAAATTATGTCTTCAGAGACACTAAAATTTAAATTTTCAAAACTACCTTTGTTGAGCTAGTTAACAGATGGCAAGTTATAAAACAACTTATTTTTAAAGTATTTTATTGAACTTTCATTGATGTTCAAAATTTAGCTTGTTTTAACACTCATCTCTTTTTAAATTCATTTTTCAATTCAGTAAAAAGCGTTTTTAAAAAAACTTGTTTTTTAGGTCCTAAAGAAAGGTGTTCCTTTTCCCACAAGGGCCTACCCCACCAACCATTTTGCAGATGGGTTGACCTATAAGCAAGTGACCCAATTTGTATGTATGGACATCTACACACATAATATTAACAAGGTGGCTTTTGGCTTTGAACCGTACAAGAGTCCTTAGGCTTTATTATGTTTTTTAGATAGTGACTCTACTCCTATGAGTACTGCATATTGGAAAAGGCATATAAACTTGAAGCCTGAGGCCTTGGGTTCAAATCCTGTTGATTCATCTCCATTATTGTTCACTTGTTTCAGTTGTATGTGATTTTTTGTGATCCCATTTTGACTTTTTTTGGTGAAGATACTGGAGGTTGTCATTACTTTCTCCAGCTCATTTTACAGATGAGGAAACTGAGACAAACAGGGTTAAGTAACTTGCCCAGGTTCACGCATTAAGTGTCTGAGGCCAGATTTGAACTCAGAAGATGAGTCTTCCTGACTCTAGACCCAGTGCTCTAACTACTGTAACACCTTGCCATCCCTAAAAATGATTATTAAATTTCAATAGCTCCTTTGGATTTCTGGGCATTAGTTGTCTTTTGCAACCTTCGAGCATTAATTACCCCTTCTCATTAAACCTCCAGGTTAATTTCTTTCTGCCTTTAGTAATTTCATGCCTCTGTCACTTTGGAAAACCATAAGTGTTGTTCCAATTTGAATTTTTAAAAATTGCTCCTTCCTTCCTTCCTTCCTTCCTTCCTTCCTTCCTTCCTTCCTTCCTTCCTTCCTTCCTTCCTTCCTTCCTTCCTTCCTTCCTTCCTTCCTTTCTCCCTTTCTCCCTTTCCCCTCTTTAAACAATGGCTCATGGCTTATTTTAGTTTATTTTTAATGTTTTAAAGTGATGGAGGGGAGCTGGGTTTGAGCATGACTGTGAACTCAGCCATCTTGCCCAAATTCTCCTTTTTCTTCTTTTTGATGAATGGATTTTTGGAAGAGGAAATTCTCAGCTTAACAGCACAATAGTTTCCACTAGTTCTGGGCCTTGCTTATACAAGGCAGAGGGTTAGACTAGATTACCAGAAAGTCCTCTTAGAACAGGAATTCTTAACTCCCAATGGGTTAATGGATAGAGATCAATGAACTTGTGTGGGAAAAATTACATCTTTGTTTTCATCAATTTCTAACTAAATTTTGGCTTTCCTTTCAATTATGAATGTAGGCAATGAAAAAATATTTCTGAGAATGAATTCATTTTGAGAAGGGGTCCATTAACAGGCTTCACGAAACTTTCAGTGGAGCCTATGACACACAAAATGGTCAAGAACCCCTGCCTTTGAATGCCATGATTCTATTACTCATACCTTATTATTGTTCAGTTGTGTCCGATGCTTTGTGACCCCATGGACTTGTCCGTGAAGTTTTCTTGGCAAAGATACTAGAGTGGTTTACCACTTCTTGCTCTGGTGTGTCCCAATTTTACAGATGAAGAACTAAGACAAATAGAGGTTAAGTGATCTGCCCAGGGTCACACAACTAGTAAGTGTCTTAGGCTGGATTTGAGTTCGAATATTCCTGACTCTAGGCTTGGTGCTCTATCTATAGCATCACCTAGCTTCCCCATTATTCATATATTTATGTTTAAAAAACAATGTTAGAAGTGCAAAGATCAGGCTGCTTCTTCAAAACAATATGATTTCCATTATAATCAGATACATATTTGTATCAAACATACACATACTATAAATCAACCAATCAATAAACATTTATTAAGCACCTACTATGTGCCAGGCACTATGCTAAGCACGTAACAGGGCTGTCTTGCTATTTTTACAGGTGAGGTCTGCTAACAAGAAGCTTTTAGTATGTCAATAATAAACCCATTTGTAAAGAATCAACCTTATAATGATTTTTGTTTTGTAGTAAATCAGCCTAGGTAAGATTCTACTATATGAAGCATAATGGCCCCATCCAAAATTAGTATTATGGAAAAGCCATTTGCATTGAAAATTTTAGATAATCATTTAAGCTAAGGAGACCCCAAACATCTGATGCTAGTTTTTTTCATCCACTTTCTCCTGTATTTTTAGTTTCCTGGTACAGGAAAGCTGGTGTTAAAAGTGCCTCCAAAGAGAGACTTATGGATGAAAATAAAACCCAAGGCTGTCTTGTGATATACATGATATACTGTGCAATAAAACCAAATCCTTCCACTTTAAGTTTGAACAAATCCAGATGTTTTCATGTGGCAATTATGGGAACGCTTCATTTAAATTACTTCTGTCAGAAATCTTTTGGTTTCTGGAAAACACTGGCGTACATTACACCTGAGGTACACAAAGGAAAAAGTGCCTGAGCTCCTGTCACTCATTAGCTAGAATATGATCTATGGCACCAAGGGCTGAACCTGAAAGCTGTGGGCATTTTAGAAGATGAGCCTAATGGAAATAGTCTCTTGTAGCAAAAAAAAAAGCTGGGCCTTTCTACTAAAAAGAAAACGAAACAAAAAAATGCAGAATCTCAGAGTTGGAAAGGACTTTAGCGACCACCTGGTTCTGCCAGGGCAGCTGAGCCAGGTAGGGGGCTCAGGGGATAGAGTGCTGGCCCTGGAGTCAGGAAGACAAGGTTCAAATCCAGCCTCAGACACTTACTAGCTTTGTGACCTGGGCCTAGTGAAATAGACTGTTTTACTCAGCTTCCTCAAATGTTAAGACCCCAGTAGCACCTACCTCTCAAGGTTGTTGTAGGGATCGAATGAGATAATAATTGTAAAGTACTTAGCAGCACACAGTAGGTGCTTAATAAAATCATTATGTAAATACATTATATAAGACACAATATCTAATGTTATATATGTAATTATAATATATATTACATGTAATCTAAGAGAAAGAGAGAGGAAGAGAGGGTAAGAGAAGGAGGGAGGAGTGATAGAGGAGGGAAGAAGGTAAAGAGATAGAGAATTTCATATCTGGGGTTAAATTTTTTTAAATGAACAACTGGTTGCTCCTATCAGTGTATGCTCAGCTCTATTAATGGCTCCTACTATAAATGCTATTTTCCAAAGGAGGTTGTGTGAGCTCAGGGCTATGAGATTTATTACTTTGATTCATAAAATTTCCATGCCAGAAAGGATGTTCAAAACCATTTAATCAATCCTCTCCTTTTACAGATGAAGAAACTATGGAGGCTCAGAGAGGGAAAGAAATGTGTCCAAGGACACCCAACTTGTTAGCAGCAGAGCAGAAAGTAAAACTCAAATGTGAACTCTTTGTTGTTGTTTGGTTGTGTCAGTTGTGACTGACTCTTTGTCACCCCATTTGGAGTTTTCTTGGCAAAGATGCTGGGGTTCTTTTACCATTTTCTTCTCCAGCTTATTTTACAGATGAGACACTGAGGCAAACAAGGTTAAGTGACTTGCCCAGGGTTGCTAGCACATGTCTAAGGTTGGATTTGAACTCAGGCATTCCTGACTCCAGACCTCAGCAAATCTGAGCACTATGGTGCCACCTAGCTGTGGTCTGGTAAAATTTCCACTACACAAGGGCACAGACAGGTGGTGCAAGGGATACAGCTCAGGAGGCAAATAGATGCGAGTTCTATTCCATGAGATGCTATGCCCCTGCATCATTTAACCTATACCTGCCCCAGTTTTCTCATCTGTTAAATGGGATTAATAAAAGCGCCTACCTCATAGAGTAGTTGTCAATGACAAACCACTAGTCGTTAATGACAAAATAAATATTTGTAAAGTGCTTTAGCAATCTTAGTGTTTATATAAATGCTAGCTTTATTATTAATTGATATTGACAGGTTAATTTAGTCATGTTGCCAATTGATTTTCCCCCCTCCTGATCAAGGATACTGGTTTAAAGACAAGTCTTTGGGGGGCAGCTAGGTGGCCCCATGGATAAAGCACCAGTCTTGGAGTCAGGAGGACCTGAATTCAAATTCAGCTTCAGACACTTATTAGCTGTGTGACCCTTGGCAAGTTACTTAACCCCGATTGTCTCTTTTAAAAAGAAAGGGAGAAAGAAAGAAAGAAAGAAAGAAAGAAAGAAAGAAAGAAAGAAAGAAAGAAAGAAAGAAAG
>JAQQSZ010012813.1:0-11914 GCA_028646595.1 Phalanger gymnotis | reverse complement strand
CTAAATACTCTCTTGCTTTTCTTTGGCCTCCTGGTTGCCCTTGTGAAATGGGCTTTCTGGGCCTGGAGTCTTTTTGTCAAGATGTTGGAATGGGGAGGCTGGTTCAAGTTTTTGCTGCGGTGGGGCCTAAATAAATTTCTTGTTGTTTTCTCCTTAGAGAATCTCTCATACCTTGTGATTTCGGACCATTCAAACATATGCATGATTATATTTGAGATCATAAATTCGGCCTTCCTACTACAGAAGGTCCAAAGCAAGTCTAATGTACTAGAAAGAGATAACTCACCTGAATATTAGGAGGAACTAAAGCTCCTTAGCTGAACAGAAATATATATTTATACACGCATATGTGTGTGTGTGTGTGTGTGTGTGTGTGTGTGAGCAAATCTAGGACAAAATGTTTTGTTATCAAAAAGATGTGAAAGCAGATAACCTGTTTAGAAGGTCACATAACACTAAAATTATAACAAAAGAAAGATTAAAAACTATATAATGACACTGAAAATGTGGATCACAAGCAAATAGAAGTAGAGTTGAAAGTTTGGCACTTCCATCAGTCAGATCTCCAGCAATGGTGGCACATCTCATTTCACTTAATCAACCTTCTCTGTTTCAGTTGTCTGTGGGTGACTAGCAAAGACAGCATATGTCCGAAGAAGAAGTGTAAGAGAAGATACAACCCAATAAGTGAGATGATTATGTCAAAGGACTCAGGTGCCAGTCTCTTGAAGGCACTTTATTCTTGTGACAATGACAGAAATGTGCAATGAAGTAGAGGACCAGACTGTCACTGATTCCATGCATGGTAGCAAGAAGCAATTGGTACTACCTGGAGCATATTACTTTATGGCCATGAAAGCTTTATGTAATGACTTTAGACATATGGATCAAGAAGAGATCCTATAGCTAGCATAAAAAAAAAAAAGAGTTTAGTAGTGTAAGATGAGTGTACCACCAAGTGTTCACTGCATACCAAAAAACTACTACCAATTTGTGCTGAATATTCAAAGATCATAAGAGCTAGAAAACCTTTGTAACTTGTCTGTAATGACTTCCAGTATTGGGAAGGGATAGGAAGAACCTAAGTTATATATCAGTAGTAAATTACTGCTTCAAATATAGCCAATCTTGGAATCATAAAAGTTTGAGAAGTTTAAGGGAAAAATATTTCTGTGTATGGACTTTGTCTGAGTCCATTCAGAAAAAGTCAGAGACTTCTGAAGGTAAGCTGTTCAAAGAAGTTTTGCTTTATCTGGCATCAAAAAGTCTAAAATTATACCTTGCCACTCTTAAGAGGACTCACAAGCTAAATATTCTGACCATATATGTGAGGAACACTGAAATCAGAACAAAAATCAAAGGTTAGCCAAAATATGCCTCTCTTAGTACACCTGTACAATTTCAACAGGAATTATGCCATTAGCTTTATAGACTACCTGCTGATGTTGGGATACGAGTCATGCTAACCTACTGACTTATGTTTTGGAGTCTAAGGATAGGGAAACTATAAATACTTAAAAATCAGTGGCACAAATTTTGGCTAAATGAGAAAGTAAAAGAAGATTAACACCTGGCCTTATAATCATCCTAGATGAACACTGAAAGAAATGAACAAGAGTACAATAACTTAATACTTTAAACAAGATGACAGTTTTGCTGAGAAATCCTGTCATTCAATGGACATGTGGAGTTTGTGGATCAATGAAAAGTTACTTCATACCAGTTGTGGAGAGACTGGGCAACTTGCCTATTAAGCATATAGACCCTCAGACTTTCAGGGACCCTGAAAAACCAATCCAGTACAATTACTTATTTCCAAAAGATGAGTTATTTGTACTCCCTTATGAATGAGTGGAAATTAACATGTATTCATCTTGGTAGATTCTAACATAGACAGCCAGTCCATATTGCAAACACTGATCAAGACAATGACTCAGAACCAAATATTTCAAGTGAACACGGTTCCGTAAACTGCAATCCAACAACAAAATCAAGTGATGGGAAATGACTGAAACAGTAACATTATCTTTTCTGCTTAGGAAGTCAGCTGTAACAATTTCTAGGATATTGAAATATCTTACAAAATATAGTGACACTCTTATCCAGCCTCAACCCTCCAATAGTTAAGATTTAGATAGGCATGATGATAATTATGATAAGTATTATAATCAGCCTATATCAATAACCACCTCAGACATAGAGGCAGACAGCTCAGCAGGTGATATGACTGAACCAACTAATAATGTCCAAGAAGAAACAGTTACAAATATAGGCAGATGAACTAAAGTTAAAAATACAATTGTCCATAACACTGATGCATATGTTAATTATTTCTACTTCAGTCAAACAGCTTTCTCATCCTAGAAGAACCCCACAGGCCCCATCATCTGACTGGTAAGTTCCTCCTAGAACCTCCATTTCGAGGAAGTGCCTAGGTGAGCTATGCCCGCTCCTTCATTCCTCCCCAGGGTCCACTCCCACTCTTGAATCTCTGGATTTTTCACTATGCTCCTACATAGGTACTTTCTTCCCTCTAGCCCTCTCCCCACGCCAATTTTTTTCAGCTTCATTTTATGTATTTTCTTCCTCCACTAGGCTGTAAGCTCCTTGAGAACAAGGACTGTTTTTTTTGCTCGGTTCTGTATTCCCAGCATGTAACATCACTCCTGGCATGTAGGTAAGTGATTAATAAATGCTTATTGACTTCAATTACTGCATATATTTAGTATGCTTCTCTTTTATTATTTTTCCATTTATGTTTATTTGCTTTTGTTCTAATATCAAAACTGTATTGTATTTACATTAATCTAAATATATTTTGCTGTTTGCTTATTTGCATAAACTCTGCTGTTTCTTCATATTTTGTTATTTTGTAGGCCTGCTGATTCTATTTTTTTACCTTTGCTCATTAATTTGCATATTTGTTTTTGTTCTGTGGATATGCATATACTGCTGTGACATGTGCATGTATTATTTCCTGAATGTAATTTAGACCTGCAGTCACTGAAACAGCCTGTCAAGTTATGCTTTGTATTATGCTATATCTACTGAATATATTGTCTGTGTTCATTTGTCATGAATGGCACCCTAAGGTGGTTACCTGGGGTGCTAAGTTAATCATCCATTTAATGTTAAGTGCCTATGTTTATTTTGGTGCTATGCCTTATAACAGCAGATTTTAAATGTACTGCAGCTGATTTTGGGAGGAACTACAAAGTACTAAACTTTGTGGAGGAATATTACACAAACTTCTCAAAAACTCAGAGATTATTTATAGTCAGTGTTGAAGTTAAACAAGTTAGAAATCTCATGGATTGGATTGTCATCATAAGACTAAGTACTGGGAAATAAAAGAGAAGAGAGAAGACTGAACTAAGATGGTCAAGTATGAGATCGGAAGAAAGATGCAGGGAATGGGCACAAAAATAGCAGTGGCAACACTGGATGGCATGATGGCAGACAGGAACTGATGCTCCAGCAAGAATTTTGAATAGTCACTAAAACTGGGGCAGTGAGGTATCTAGAATTCTCCCTGCTCCCAGTCTTCCTAAAAATCCACTAAGAAGGAGGTATAACTGAAATAAACTGAAGCTAATATCAGCAAAAGAACAGGAAATATTTAATTATACCAATTGTCTATAGATGACAGAGAATGACTTCCAAATTTCTCAATTTTTGTTACTAGTTTTCATTTTTATATAAAATTCTGATCATTTGTACTTGCCATGTGACCCATGTTTCTTCTTAATTGCAAACAGAAAGGTGCCATTGAGGGACTCAGTGAAAGGCTTGTGATTCACAGATTAAACAGGATAGAAATATGAACTTCAGCCTGAAATACTAGAGATTTTTCCCTGACATGGAGACCCTGAATCCAATCATGGAAGAATCACATGGGCTTTAATTTTCAGGTTTTTTTTTTAAATCCTAATTAGCTTCCCAATAGTAGGAGAGACTAAGCTATATAGAACTGTGTCTTCCATTTTGCCCCCTAAGCTGAAATTGTGAGTAGCCAGCCATGCTTACTTACTAAGAAAGAGAGAAATATACTAGAGAATCATATTGTTACCATCACACTTACCTAGCCTTTTTCTGCTCTGAGTCTGATCAGTGGAGAGAGGATGGCAGCTACGGGGCACTTAAAAAAAGTTTTATTGCAAGTTTATTTTCAAAGCAATTATACAATTTCATTTGTAAAATCATTTCCTCATTATATTTATGAGAAAACTTTAAAAGTCCCAAATGTTACTGTCATTTTGATCTTAAAGAAAACCACAATGAGAATTTTTTTCTACTTTTAAAAGATTTTATTTTAGTCATATTCTTGAACCAGTGGTTTATGTCCATTGGCCCTTTCTATTTTCACGCTTGTTTCTTCTCCTGCAGGTTTTCAAGCATTATCACCTTCTGCATGCATTTCCATTAGTTTTTCGAACTTGAACTTTTGCTTCTTGAGCATATTGACTGAACAAATGCATCATAGCAAAGGTAAATGGACTGACAGTCCCAGTGAGGAGAGCAAGTTGGAGTTTGGGAAGAGTGGCCACTCCATCACATTCCTAAGGTAGAGGCCCAAGGAAAGAATGGTTAATTCTCCTTTCCACTTTTGCTTTCTGTCTTAAATCTCTAAACCTTTCCAGAAAGCATCACCAACTGAATACACACACACCTACTACTCCCCACTAGAACAGGTTGTCTCGCAGTTATCTCAAACACATGTCTATATCAAACTTGTTGTTCAGCTTTTTCAGTTGTGTCCGACTCTTCATGACTCAGGATTTTCTTGGTAAAGATACTGGAGTGGTTTGCCATTTCTTTCACCAGCTCATTTTGCAGATGAGGAAATTGAGGCAAAAGGGTTAAGTGACTTTCCCAGGTTCACATAGCTAGTAAGTGTCTGAGGCTAAATTTGAACTCAGGTTTTCATGACACCAAGTCCAAAACTCTGCCAGCTGCCTCAAGTTTTCTTTCATATGTATTTTCATCAAAATTCTTTAGAAATTATAAAACATGAACATTTTGAAACTTTTTTAAAGATATCATTGTGTTCTAAAATGGCAGAATGAAATACAATTAAAATACAAATAAAATTAAAGTCTTCTTATTACCCTCACCATAGCATTACCTGTTTGTCGTGCCTCTAAGAGTTTCTTTGGAACAGAGAGATATCAATGCAAAATATCAAGGGCTTATTTGAGTTCCAGCCCTTAATTTAAGTAGTCGATGGTTCTCTCTTCAAAAAAAATTTAAAAAAATTTCTTGTATCAATTTGGCTTCAAGTAGGAAAAAAAAGGTGTGTTGAGTAGCAGCTGACATAAGAATATATCTGTATGACAGAATTTAAATGTAAATTCATAAATTGTCACTCTGGATTACAAATGAAGTCTAATTGTTTTGGGGTTTTATGAATCAGTTCACCAAATGCGCGATCTCATTTGTATGAGCTGATAAAAATTGAGTTTCAAGCAAGAGATCTAGATTGTGGAATAAGGGTTAAGTATTCCAAAGTACAAGTCCTGCAATCCCTGAGTCTTTCAATCCAAGACAAACTCAATATCACAGGCAATAGTACATGGGCAATTGCTTTGTTTCCAATGAAAATGCAGGCTTGCCCTTTTAAAATTGATTTTGTATTTATTTTTTTAAAGTTAAAACCCTTAGTCAGGGTTCAACTAATTTCTAATATCAGGTCACCATGGGACCAGTCAATTTCCTGATGGTGCCAACAATTTTCAGTATAATGTTTCTAGAAAACATAAAAATGTACTCCATTCTTTTTTGCTTATGCATGTTCACATTTTACCATTATGATATTTTGAGGAAAAGCGAAACTTCACTTGATGTGAGTAGTGGTGGAGACCAACCTAGAGATTCTTCTGACTTTCCAGTTGTCAGTAGACCTGTTCTCTAGTGTGTAATATGCTGGCTTTGAGGAGCACAGGAAAGGTTAATATGGGAGAAGGGTTTTTTAATAAAGAATACTTCTGTCTTTATAAAGAAGAAAATAAAAGAAGAAATGCCCCGGACATTTAAAGACAGCTCCTTTTTAAAATCCTTCCAGATCATTATTTAAGCTCTTCCCATATACCAGAAAAAATAGCTAAACTGGGGTCATGGCCTGCATTTATTGGACCAAAGTTCAATAGAAATATATTTGGGTTTTTTTTTTTTTTAGGAGGTTGAACAATTTATGTCATTCCTACATTCGGGAGCTGATTCTAATATCCAAATCAAATTTATTAGGTCCTGTTCTTAGTTATGTTGCATTACCATATTCTATATGAAAAACAATAAGTTTAAATCACCTGTCAGCTCTACAGGTGATCTTGACTCTAGATTTAATCAAAAGGGCATCATGAAATTTTGATAGTGGTTTCTCTCCTGGCAGCATGAAACGAGTAAGATGAGGGCAAAGGTAGAGAGATAAACCTTCTGAACTTTTGTACTTTCTGAATATATGTGTAAATCTCTCCCACATCTCCTATTTCTTGACTTATCAGGTGTTTATTCCTGATACAGTGGAATACTAGGGCATGTTTCTCTTTCCATTCTGTATTTTAGAATTCTGATGTCCTATGTCAAATAAATTTACTTTCAATTATATGAAACACTTAATATTTTCTATATTGTTTATTTATTGGACACATCTCCAAATGTGTATGTCATGGCCTTTCCAGAAGAGAAATAAAATATTCCACTCTAAACTGACTCCTCTTCCAAACTTTGTAACTATATAACTTCTGAGTTACATAGGTTTGTAACTTTAGAATTATGTGTAATTCAAGGGCAGATAGGTGACAAAATATAGATAGACTGATAAGCTTAGATTCGGGAAAAGCCGAGTTCAAATATTACTTCAGACCCTTACTAGGTGTGTGATGCTGGTAAATGAACAAACAAACAAAAAAAAGAAATACAGGCAATCAGCAACCACATGAAATTTGTTCTACATCGGTAAGTTAGAAGATAAATGCAAATTAAAAAATATGAGGGCATACCTCATGTCTATCATAAAGATGACAAAAAGGAGAATGACAATTATGTAAGGGCAAGCAAAGTGAGACTTTTTGTTGTCTTTTGTTTTGGAGTGCTTCTCAGCACTAAGGCAATCAAATGCCTTTCACTGAGTCTTGCCTTTGTAGAAAGGACCATACCCTTTTGTTAATTAGGTCATGAATGGTGTGAAACCCTCAAGAGTTGTGAAGCCCTCAAAGGGTGTGAACTGCTCTGACTTTGAAGAAGTGCATATATACTCTGAGGTTAGCATTTTGTTTGGGGCTCACTCATTGGAAGTGTTGGTGTGGAGAGTCTGGGTAGCCATTAAGGAGCACCCCACCCCAGGTTTGAAAACCCAGATGTTGTTGCTTCTCTTTCTGGTAACTACGTATGTATAGCTTTGGTCAGACAGCTAGAAGCCTGTCTGTTGATTTATGTTATTTGCTCTGTTTATATTTTCTATGTTTGCAATTTCTATTTGGGTTTTCTCTGAAGTTCAGGGTGCTGACTATTTCCATTGAACTAAGTGAATGATACATGTATGCTTAATTAAAGTGATATTGTTAACCCCTTAAAGTTGCTTTCCTTAAAAAGCAGAGTAAAGAATCTGTGTTAGCAGCCCTCCTGTGTGCTGGTATTATTGGTCTTACATCTCCACAGCAGTGGCAAACAACATTGTTGTTACAAATTGTTAGGGGGGCTGTGGGAAAACAGGTATATTAGTGGCGTATTGGTGAAGCTTTGAATTGGTCCTACCATTTGGTTTTACAGTGTTTGATTCAGTGATACTAGAACAAATAGGTCAAAGACAGAGGGAATGTGGAATATATGTGCCAAAAATATTAACAACAGGACGTTTTGTGGCAAAAACTACATGCTAAGTGGGATTTAGTTTGAGAGTGGATAAGTAACTGATAGTATATAATTGCAACGAAATATTATTGTGCAATAAGAAAGGAAAAAAAAAAGATGGATTCAGAGAAACTTTGGAAGATTTATTTGAACTGAAGCAGAATAAAGCAACCAGAATTAGGATAACAGCCTGAATCATTAATGCAAAAATGTAAGTCAAAAAAATTTTGAAAAATCAAGAGCCCAAATCAATGTGATGACTAATAATGGCTTCATTAAGTGATAATAAAATCATTCTTCTCATCTATTGTCAGGGAGCATAGAATAAGACATCCATTTTCAGACATGGTTAGGGTGTGCCTTACATTTACTTAACTATACCTTTTTTTTTTTCCATAAGAGAGTTTTTATGGGAAGAAGGAGAGAGGTAGATAGTGCTAGCGATACAAACTAGAAGAAAGAAAAAAACATCAGTGAAACATTGAAATAGAAGAGGAAAAGTTAATTCAGAAGAGGATATACAAACAGGGCAATTTGGTAGCTATTTTGTTACAATAATATAATATACTTCAATTTTTCAAATACATATATTTTAGTTTTTTTTCAAACCAAATATTGATGTTTGTTGATTGTTTTATAAGTTCATGATATATAAGAAAATATAAAATAAATTAGTTTAGTGGTTTCCTATTGCCTTTAGAGTAAAATACAAACTTTTTACCTAGAAATTTAATATAATAATAATAGCAGAAACTATAATTTATATAGCAATTACTATGTTCCCAGTATTGCGCTAAGCATTTTACATATATTTTCACATTTGATCGTCACAGCAATACCATTATAATTTTTTCCTTTTAGTTGAAGACACTGAGGCGTACAAAGGTTAAGTGACTTACCCAAAGTCACACAGAAAGTAAATGTTTGGGAAAAATTTAAGTTCAGGTCTTCCTGACTCCAGGCCCAGTGCTCTATCCACTGTTGACACCTAGATCCCTAAGTCTAATCTGGTTCTAAAAGATCCTTTCCATCATGCAATGTGCCTGCCACCCAAACAGGCCTTCTGGCTATTCTCTGAAATTTACATTTTACATTCTCCATGCACATACTGACATAATCCTTTTTTTTTTTTCAGGGGGGAAGGCAGGGCAATTGGGGCTAAGTGACTTGCCCAGCTAGTACATGTGTCAAGTGTCTGAGGCCAGATTTGAACTCAGGTCCTCCTTACTCCAGGACCAGTACTCCACTCACTGCACCACCTAGCTGCCCCCACATAATACTTTTTCCCCCTATTCGTGACTTATATTTTTTTTTTCTGCTTTTCCTTAATATTCCTTTAAAGCTAATCTCAGGTGCCACCTCTAACATCTATTGGTGCCCCAAGGTATTAGTGTTCTCTCCCTTTACAAATATTTTAGAGCACTTTGGTTGATCTATCCTCAATTTCCTTCATTCCTTTTCTTTCCTTACATGTTTATGTGTACACATTTCAACTCTTCATTAGACTGTATGTTTCTTGAAGGCAGGGGCTTTTTTCATTTTTTTTTCCTCAGGTCCAGTGTTTTTATAATGTCTTACTTATATGGAATACTTAATAAACATATCTTGAACATTTTTATCTTCATCGTGGAGCTCCAGACCTCAGATATAGTAAGTGGGTGATACATATTTATTGAAATGAAATGAAAAGGGGTTATATAAATACACAGGCTTTTTGTGGTCTGCTTTACTGCCAAAGATATAAGTGGAAAAATTATATTTCATCTTTAGTCTCTGACCTGGCATAGGTATACTTGCAACAAATTATTATTAGCCAATAATTCTGGACAACCCCTACTAATATTTTCTACTTTCTTTCATTGTTCAGCAACAGCTATACCTAGATGAAATCCAAATTCATCAAGAAACTATTTCACTCATGAATAGGGACAAAATTCTTCACTATGAAGTGATGAAAAATATTATACTCCTCCCACTTTAGGTAATTATAAAACACATACATATTCTATGCACTCAGCTATTTTGTTATGGTTTTATTTCAGATGAGACTGTGTTCCAAGCAAAGTTACTGTTTTTTCTGCTACTAACATTAATAATAAAGGTCTTTATAATCCTTAGAAATAGAGGTTGGGATAATTTGCTTCTCAAATTACTTTAATATATGGAAAATTGTTTTGGAAAAGAGGTCAGTAACAGGAATTGCAATATAATGGAAAAAGTTAACAAAAATGCAATATTTAGATTGCTTAATAAAATTTAAAATTTCAGTGTTACTTTACATAGTGAAAACACAAGACTTGCTCTATATTTTAGAGACAAAGCTAATATAACAATAAAATGAAATATAGTAACTATATTAAAATATTAAAGAAATAAAACTTTCATTTCAGAATAAAATTGAGATTCCTAAATAATTCAGGGAGGTTCATACTATCTCATATCCCTGAAAAGCCCAAGAAAGTGTCTTGTTGACTTTTAAACAGGAAAGCTGAAATAATTTTTAAAGTAAAGAAAAATCTCCACAAATGTTATGTTAAATAACATTTAAATTCAAAAGATGCTGTATATGGTCTAAGTACATTTCACCAGTAGGACCATATATGTCACAAAATTTATTATAAACCTTAGTTATTTAGTTAATATCCTATTCACATTGATTTTTAATATCATAGATGTTATTTTCTTTCTCTTTTCCTTTCTGCCTTTGCCACACTGTTCTCAATGCCTTGAGCTTTCATTTTATCTACTTTATTTCTTGTCACATTCTTTGACAAAAAACTAGTTTAATACATACAAATAATTCAAACCTTCCTTTCTAATATTTCTTTTCTTCCCCCTATTTTCCATGCCTATGTCATTGTTCAAATTCCCCTAAATTCATTGTCAACTTCTAGAATTCCCATACGTATGTATGTATATATGTATGTATATATACATATATATTTATATGTGTGTGTATATGTGTACATGTATATGTTTGTGTGTGTGTGTGTATAAAATATTTACTGGCTTCTTAGTTTCCTCTCACTCATGATAACATCTATTTTATTAGCAAGAATAATAGCCACTGAGTAGGAGCAGGAAAAAATAATTCATGCGAAAAAGATCTGGGGAATTATTATGGGTAGGATAGAAGGTCAGAAACAAACATTTGTGAAGTACTTACTAAGCACCAGGCTCTTTATTAAACACTTTACAAACATTATCTAATTTTCATGATCCTCATACCAACCCTGGGTGGTAGATGTTATTATTCTCCCCATTTTATAGTTGAAAAAATTGAGGAAGATAGAGGTTAAGTGACTTGCCCAGGGTCACACAGCTATTAAGTGTCTGGGGTCAGCTTTGAACTCATGTCTTCTTGACTCTAGTCTCAATGTTCAATCCACTGCAAACTCAATCTGTCACCAATGTCACATGGCAGCCCAAACAAGCTAATTGTGTCTTAGGCTGAAATGACAGATGTAGTGACTAGGATTATAAAGCTGATAGTCTAATTATACTCTTCTCTGATCAGATTACTTGTGCAATATCTATGTTCAGTTACCAGGATCACATTTTAAGAAGGACATTAAAATATGATAAAGTATCCAGAAGAGATTAACTAATAAATCAAAGGATTAAAAGTCACCATGCAGAAACTGGTTAAAGGAAAAAAGTGGGAGGAAAGGAGGAGTTTAGCATGAAAAAGAGACAACCTAGAGGGTGGGGCATGATTCAGCTCAAGTTAATAATTGTTTTTTAAGTGCCTATTATTTATTAGGAACTCTGCTACCCACTTGGGCATTCAAAAACTAATTAAAATGATTCCTTCACTCAAGGGGCTTTCAGCGTACAAGATATACACAAATAAATGAATATAGACTTGTTTTAGTGTTGGAGAAAGGGAGAATGGTACTGGGGGGAATCAGAAAATATGTCATATAGGGGGGCGGAGCCAAGATGGCAGCTGGGAAGCAGTGACTGGCGTGAGCTCCCCACCAAGTTCCTCCAAAAACCTATAAAACAATGGCTCTGAACCAATTTTAGAGCTGCAGAACCCACAAAGTGGCAGAGGGAAGCAGGG